>OZ012689.1:5002590-5018230 GCA_963942565.1 Maea johnstoni | reverse complement strand
ATATATATATATATATATATATATATATATATATATATATATATATATATATATATATATATATATATATATATATATATATATATATATATATATATATATATATATATATATATATATATATATATATATATATATATATATATATATATATATATATATATATATATATATATATATATATATATATATATATATATATATATATATATATATATATATATATATATATATATATATATATATATATATATATATATATATATATATATATATATATATATATATATATATATATATATATATATATATATATATATATATATATATATATATATATATATATATATATATATATATATATATATATATATATATATATATATATATATATATATATATATATATATATATATATATATATATATATATATATATATATATATATATATATATATATATATATATATATATATATATATATATATATATATATATATATATATATATATATATATATATATATATATATATATATATATATATATATATATATATATATATATATATATATATATATATATATATATATATATATATATATATATATATATATATATATATATATATATATATATATATATATATATATATATATATATATATATATATATATATATATATATATATATATATATATATATATATATATATATATATATATATATATATATATATATATATATATATATATATATATACAACCTATGTATATATATATAGATATATATAAATATATGTATGTATATATATATATATATATATATATATATATATATATATATATATATATATATATATATATATATATATATATATATGTATATATATATATGTATATATATATATGTATATATAAATATATATATGTATATATATATATATATATATGTATATATATATATATATATATATATATATATATATATGTATATATATATATATATATATGTATATATATATATATATATATATATATGTATATATATATATATATATATGTATATATATATATACATATATATATATATATATATATATATATATACATATATATATATATATATACATATATACATATATATATATATATGTATAAACATATATACATATATATATATATATATATATATATATATATATATATATATATATATATATATATATATATATATATATATATATATATATGTATATATATATGTATATATATATATACGACAACTGACATGTCTTTCTCTTTTTTTAATCCTGGTCAGGTGGCTTCAAAACAACAGAATCAAGTCACTACCAGTTGAGATACAAGATCGTTTTCGACAAATGTCCTATGGCCCTTTGTAAGTATCTAGTTTGTCATATTCTGGTGCAATACCTGAATTGGTCGGGATAGTGCCAGAGGTCTGGCTGTATTCCGCCCTATTAAACAGATATTGGTGTGACTGGTGCATTATATTTGTCTCTCTAACATATGTTTTTTTTAATTTGATACCCGTGACCAATTATGACACGAAATCCATTCAATTGTGCAGACCAATGAAAAACTGTAAAAAACAACAACAAAGTAGTCAATAACGAGTTATGAAGAGTCCTCAAGGTATGACGTTGCTCACTTAAATTTATTTCTAATTTAGTTGACCATTCTTTACAATTGGGACATTGTATCATGTCATCTTCTAGATGCTTGAGATATCCCATTCCATCTTCTCTGGGGAATATTTTCGCGCACGCAACCAACAATGGGCGCCTTATTGGAGAAGGTGCTTCACTTTAGCATGTGAGCTGTCATGCAACTGCAACAGTGAAGTTCATATTGCTTAAGAATATCAAGATAAATGTTGACTACGTTGGTACAGGTGTGAACGGCGGCAATGAATTTATTTTTCTGCTGTTTTTGGAAAAACAGTGGAAAAAACTTTGATTTGGGGTAACTCCCAGTTTTACATTTTGTAGGAGTTTTGGTGAGAACCCTTTCCACTGTGATTGTCACCTAGTATGGCTTGCGAGATGGCTGAGATTTGAATGGGTTAACACGTAGTTTCACATTTTGTATGAGTTTAACCCTTTCCCTGCTAAGGCTACTTTCGTCCAAAGCACAAAGACGCAAATAATGTTATTCTTGTTGGTATTCATTGGTGGTATTCATTAGATAGCTCTCGCTGAGTACTAATAGATGAGTACCCATTTGCCAGGGTTTCGATCATTTACGAGGATTTTTGCATCATTTTGTATTGGCCCTAGTAGCCACCAGCAGCATAAGGGTTAAGTGAGAATCCGTTTTATTGCAATTGCACTTCGTATGGATTGCACGGGTTAAATCTTGAGAACCCTTAAATCCTACATATTGTAGGAGTTTAAGTAAGAATCAGTTCTTGTCTGTATAGCTTAGCGAGATAGTTGTATTTTTTCTCCACCTGACGCCGTGTTTCCGCACAAATTCGCGTGTCCTACCAAAATATTACACCCTAAATCCAGAATTTCACCTCTCGAATTGATTCTTTCTGATTTTACATTTTGTAGGAGTTTTGGTGAGAACCCTTTCCACTGTGACTGTCACCTAGTATGGCTTGCGAGATGGCTGCGGCACCAGACGATCCCAGACTACATCAACGTTCTGCCACGTTGCTACACGCCAATCAGATTCCGTAACGTCTCCCTGTTCGAGGTGCCTCTAGACGAGATGGTCTGCGGTAAGTGCCGACGAAATTGTACTACCGTCGTGTAAAGGTATGCCTAATGGAGATTAAATGACTCCCACTTCCAGATACTGATCATCAATGTCTCTGGCCATTAGTATAGTAGAATACATCAGCCAACGCATGTACCGTACCTAGTCGATCTGCATGTACCGTATGGGAAGGGATTTTTTGTTTTGGAATGAAGCAGGCATTTTATTTTAACCCATTAACACTCAGACCAGCCAAAACAGGCCTGACAAATTTGGAAATATATTACTTACAGAAGCATTTTCTGGAAAACATATGAAGGAGAAATGTTTATCAGAAGCTAAACTACAACTCTCCTTCGAATAGTTTGTGAACTTTCGCTTTGTTCTGAAGTTATTTTCAAAAGTATGAAAGTAGCAGACGTTAAGTTCTGGTGGAGCTCTAAGTGTGGATGGATTAAAGAAATGTACATGTACCTTGTGTTCTTACAAGAAAACCCTTCTATCAAACTAGATATTTGAGTCGTCAAACACATCTTAGCGAGAGTTCTTATATAACTTTCAGTGCGTGTTAAAGTCATTTAAAGGATATTTTTTGTTTCAAGAATGGTACGCACAAGGTAGTTTCAATGCATTTCTTAAATCTCCATTGTGTCATTTTTATCACTAGTTATCGTTAGTGTTTCTTACCATAACAATAAAAAGACCCCATCTACACAGATTATGTCACCTGCACACTACTGGCAAGCCTAGAACTGCTTAGAAAAGTACCTGTCGAAGAGGGATAGTAAGAGCAGAGCCTTCAGATCCAAAGAGGATCAAAAGATCTTTTAGATGAACAGTATCCATTTTTATTACAAGATAAAGCCAGATTAAATCTCAAAACCTGCCCCCATTAAGACACCTATGTCATAGGCTATCTTTGTAAAAGACATAGAATTTAGAAGAATATTCAACGAGAACCGAATTTCAATCAAACTAAAAGTTTTAAACATCCTTTCATTGTCAAGCTATAATTCACTTTTATGCTTTTTTACTTTATGGAACGTTTTATATATGAGTTCTGAGCAAGTAAATGCTTCATTAGAGTCTAAATATGCCTTTACATGCTAAAGGAAATATGTTTTTGATTTTGTGAGGTAAACGTTAACGTATTATATACTGTAAAACCCATTATTATCGCGCTCCTTTTAATTTCACGCATTTCGCGCTAGGTGATGATAACGCGTACATTACTGGCGCTGATATACGTTCAAAAAAGCATAACAATGTCCCATCTAGCGGTGATACAGTTGATGCATGTAATTAAATGGCCGTGATCAGATTTAGACGGCAGTTGCGTGAATAAAAATGTGCGTGGTAATAAAGGGTTTTACAGTATAAGTTTGTTCGGATAACCTATGACTCTCTGTCTGGTTATCATAGGTTGCGCTATATCATTTGATAAGAATTTTGCTGTTCTATTGTTGTCAAATAAAGGTTCATCACAAAGGACATATTTCCATTTTGATTCGCTGCAAAACATATTTTTATTGTTCAAGAGGTGTACTAGTAATTAGGTCTGAGTATGCTACAAAGTATATTGATATAGATAACAGGTCATATGCCTATATGTTTGTTGTTGATTTGCCTGATTCTTTGGTCTTAATCATACGTGTATTATCTACAGTCAAACCTCTATTAGGCGACCGCTCAAGGGAAATGTCAAAGGTGGTCTCTTAAAGAGGTGGTCTGTTAAGAAGGGGTTGGGGGTCTGAGGGAGGGTATGAAAAAATCAAAGCATTTCTAACAATGACCAGGTATCATTGAGGTTGTTATGTTATGTTTGTTGAAATTTGTTCATTAAAAATTTAAGATTAAAAAAATCAGAAAAAGTTGAAATCCAACATTAATTGAGGACCCTCAGAAATGATACTTTTTTTCAATTTGACCGATTATTTCATCATTTCATCGTGCCTTTTCCAACAGACAATGCGTCTAGGCATTCGAGTGGCCATTGAATGATGGGCCATTTACTGTTAGGGATTAAGTTTCATGGTTGTTGGCCGCATCAAGCAAGTGGTCGTTAAATCAAGTTAGATAAACAGGGAATAGCCTGGGGGGGGGGGGGGGGGGGCATCTAAAAGTGGTTGTTCACAGCAAGTGGTCGTTAAAAGAAGTGTTCGTTTGTACAAGTTTGACTGTATTTGTTAAAAATACAAAATGCTGCTGCACATGTGCAATATTCAAATAAAAGTATTATATTACAGAGTACAGTCCGGTTGCCTGTGCTTCACAGGAGTGCAGTGATCTACAGGATGCTATATGTGTCACGGCATCTGGTAGCAACTCGTGTGTGTGTACTGGGCAGGAGTGCTATGGTAAGATATTATAGGTTTGAAAATTATTGAAAAAATGATATTGGCACATGGTCCGTATAATACCCGGTCTCTACAAAATGTTTTCTTTGTTAATTGTGAATATTGCAAACAACAAAATTAGTTCACCTATATAAGCTAATTATGAAAAGAAAAGTCATATGTTATTTTTATCATTATTTATATCAATTGTGGTGATAAGGGAGATGTAAATATTATTAGCATATTGACAGAATATGCCAAAGGCTTAGATAGTGTAAGATGATGAATTGTGAGATGTGAGAAATGAACTTCATAACTCTAGATAATTCTTTCGATATTCTAATACTTACCTAAGTAAAGTAAAGGCATTGTATGTATGAGTTATTTCAAACATTTATAGTACAGGGAGGGAGCTCATAAGCTGTTTTACTTTTTCATTTTGGCGTATACTGGATGCCAGTTTCCTAGGAACATGGGAAGTTTGTTTCAGCACAGTATTCCTCTATAAGAAATAAATCTTTCACATATTGTGCAATGGTAAATTATTCCTAACGTGAATCCCTCTCGTCTCAAATCAACTGACAAGAAAAAAAGCGCTGAGGCACAGTATGGGCTCTTTCATTTCCTGTCGTTGATAAGGCCTTATGTGAAGCAGCCCTATCATACGAAGAATGTCATCAATCTCTAGTCAAAACTGGCGGCAACGAAGAGAATTACATCTATCATATATATACATATATATATATATATATATATATATATATATATATATATATATATATATATATATATATATATATATATATATATACATATATATATATATATATATATATATATATTTATATATATATATATATATATATATATATATATATATATATATATATATATATATATATGTGTGTGTGTGTGTATACTAAAATTGTGGATTTGTAATACTTTTCCATGTATTTTCCCACCTTTTGTCAAGTTCTGACATTTTTTTCTGTTTTGCGACGTTTTCAAATTATATCCAAGGCAGTCTAGAAATTGTTTTACATCACTATTAGACATGTTACAGATATACAGATATAGTTAAAATATAGTTAATATGATATGGCGGCAACGAATACTATTACAGTTACAAAATGTTTTTTAAGTATAACACGTATTTCATAACAACAGGAACTATTATTTGAAATTTCAAATAAAAAGTTCCTGATAACAATCACTCTAACATTTATTCAAAATGAGAAACGGATTTCGTATGATGTATTCTAGCTGATACTGCGACATAAAACTTACCTTATCCTACATGTGTTGCTATGAGATGCATGTTTATCTGGAAGATACTACACTGAATTCAGAAAGAGCTAACGAAGCTACTTTTAAGGATATTGAATTGCATCTGTCTCTATCATACAAGAGCAAAAAAAACACGCATAGGCAGATTAAATTTACTCATTCTACATCGTGTTTATTCAATAAATGTCCTAAGGGACTTTGTTAAAAAATGTTAAGCTAAAATTACTAGTCACCTTCCGTACATGCAATTTAATTTAAGCCAATCAGAATCCTGATAGTTTATTTGCTGCTGTCCTGAAAGCATTTCTTCGTGATACTTATTTTGTTAATCCGAGTGGTTTATTCTGCCGAACACTTCCGAGTTGGGTCAGTTCGTTATAATGAAATTCGGATGCATTATTCCTGTCATTAGAAAATTAACCTTCAATATCGGCTTTTCGGAATAAAAAAAATCTCGGTAAAAGCCAAAATGACAAATTCGGTTATTTACAAAAGAGTTCTTCTTATATGTCTGACTCACCCTTAACTCTTCCAATGCTGAGCAAACTTTCATCCAAAGCAGAGGGACGCAGCAACTTTTGACAACCATGTAAACCCTGTCGTGTTGGTATCCATTGGATAGCTCTCACTGAGTACTTTCATATGAGTACCCATATGCCAGGGTTCCAGTCAAATTCAGTTTTTTTTGCATCATTTTGTATTGGCCAAATTGGCCACTAGCAGTATATGGGTTAATAGAGGGAACCCTTTATAAAATCTTAAAAAAAGATATTTGTCTTTGCAGTATGCCCACCAGGTTCCTATGGTGTCCACTCCTCGGATCGCGGTCACCATTGCTCCAGTTGCCCCCCTTTCTCCAGCAGTCCCTACGGCAGCCGCTCCGTCAGCGACTGCTACTGTCTCGCTGGCTACACGGGACAAGGACTCAACTGCACAGGTGAGTGGGCAGCCTAGTCCTAGGTCAAGAAATTTATTCCACTTCTATAATAACATACCTAATGTGTATATACCATTCTAAGATGTCTACCCATATTTAGTTCTATATTGGCTCACCAGGCTGCCAGCTTGGGTTCATTTTGATTTCTTGACCGGTGTGACCACCCTTGGTGCCATCTATCACCAGCCACAGGAACTAACCCCTATACATTCCGCAAATGATATGGGGACAGAATAGAGAAAAGCATAACTTAATGAAATCATAGAGTACAAGCTAGTCAGTGGGTGGGGAAGGCAGATACGCCCGTACAAACCGTACATGCATGAAAAAATCGTGGAATTAAGATTTCATGCATGAAAATGATATTTCCATGCAATACGTGAAAATTAAATTTCGCCCCTGGCATGATGTTTTTGCCCGAGAAATGTTCACGGGTAGTCTGGCTGTACACAACTTCGTCCATGGAATTTTTACCCGTGAAAATCTTTGGGCAAAATTTTCATTTTCATGCATGAAAATTTCATTTTCCTGCATGAAAATAAAGTTTTCATGCATAAAATGTTCATGCCACAATTTTCTCATGCATGAAACTGTGCCTACATTTAATCCTGCACTAAATATGTGGTCAGCCCGGACATAATATGCGACTGCACGCCCTATCGCCACCAGTTTCCTGGGCCCCTAAGTATAAAGCTCTTATGTTCTGCTTGCGAGGTGCTTGTGGTTAAGAATACAAAGGTAGAACAATAGATTTTCTAACCACAAGCACCTCGCAAGCTCTACGTAAAGTTTTATACTTAGGGCCCCTGGGCATGGATGCATGGATGACCTCACAACGGAAAGTAGCTTTGATTCGTAAGCGTGGCTCATTGATATGATGTACTTGGCCTATTTTGACATGCTATCCATAGGTGTTTGTACAACCAGGCAATCACAGACGTTCGGTTGACTGGTGCAGGAATCAAATGACTGTACTGTATCCTGCCGCTCGGAGGAAGAGGAGATATCCTATTCCTCGGAGGCATTCGACATCTTATATCTTAATACACAGTTTTGAAATTTTAAATCGTCGAGTCCGAGGCACACACGCGATGCGGAGTTGAACTGCCCCTGTGGATCGTTTGCCAGGGGTGTGTAGATGGTGCGAAACTATTCATTTTTTCAAAATTGTGTTTGCTCGCCGTTTTATCTTAGAAAATGTGATTTTAAGCCCCTCGAGTGGGCTTGGGTGACGTCATTTCGGCGAGACTTTCTGCACAGGAGAGTTCCTCTTGCGAGCGCCATCTATTTTTGAAGCGTGGAAACACCGCCATTTTGGCGCCAATACTTGAAGTATTATAATACACCGCATCAAGAGGATCCCCGAGAGTGTCTTTATCACTCTGTCATTGAAAGATGTTTTCTTTTATTGAATTAGACGTATTGCATATAGTATTTACGTCTACGGCTGATTGGGTGAATGGTCAATTGCATGGTTCACTCGATCACAGAACTCGGCACATCTCACAGCCATTAAATAAACCATCCTGTTAACAGTTCAGCCGAGTATAATTTGCAGCAGCCTGTAACATTATGTGCCGAAACAGGTAGATGAAATCTATGTTTATTCACTTCTTTTGTAAGTGGATGTTTTGAACAGCAGTCACGGAGCCTTTTGACTGAAGGTAAGTGAATGAGCGATAATAAGTGAATATCGCTATTGACACGAGAATCTGCTATTTTAATCAGTTTTTTCTTGACTGTATTTGTATTTATTTGTCTGACTGTCACTCTCTCTCTCTATATATATATATATGAAGTGTGTATTGCCTGAAGTCTTCTGATAAGGAATTACGTAGCTTTACAAAAGTACCCTCCCTGTAGGGTGTAAGAAATGAGTCGCACATATTATGTCATAGTATTCCAGTATGAATTTCAAGTAGTATAGAACTCTACAAGTATTTCTATTTCTCTATAGAAACCATAGGTTTATATGAGTGTCGAATCAACAAATTTTCTTAAACAGTGACATTCCTACTTTTTCTTTCTGATATACTGATTTCCTATTCTTGCCACTATAATGACTTTTCATAATTGTCATACTCTATTCTTTGCTGTATTTACTGTCTATTTGATTTATACAGCTTCTCATTTTTTGTTTTGTTTCTTATTGAGTTGGGTTTAAAATTGGTTACTCAATTCTTTTATTTTCTTTGTCACACTCACAGATTTTTTGCATTATCTATTCCTTCATTTTCAGTTCTCTACTGTATTGGATCTATGTTACATGCTTAAATATTTCATCCTTTTTGTAGCCTGTCTTCCTTCCTTTCATTTATGCATTTTCTCATTTTATTGCGATTTCATTTTGCACACTCAATTTTCATTTTCTTTGTATTCTTTCTCTCCAGGATGATCTTCTCCTGGCTTAGCAGGCTGCAACTATAATTTGATTTCCTATTCTGTACTCCATCTCTTCTGTATTTCTCTTTATGCTTCATTCTTTTTTGTTTCTTCTTAGCATATTTGTATTATGTATATCTCCTTTTGTACCTTCTATCTCTTTAAGTGTGCAATCCCTCCTGTATATTTTCCCCTGTATTTTCTTTTTTTTTCATTCTATCTTTTCTCTAAGTTTATTTTTACTTTACTTACTTAAACTTACTGTATGTTCAATAGTATTTTCTTTGTTTACATACTTAGTAATTTTCTTTGTAATTTGTGACATTTACTCCTGTTTTTCTCTCCTACTGTTTACTCTTTTACATTGTCTCTTTTTCTGCATTCCTTCTCTAATGCATTTTTTCGCATCATACTTTCTCATTTTCCTGCATTTTGATATTCAGAGCAAAATTCTTTTCAATACTTCTTGATATAAAATACCCCACCCCCTGTCTTTCTGTCTGCTCAACTTTGAGAGCATTTTTCACTTAGGTTCATTTTAAATAACTCCAGTTTTCTCTCACTCTTAGCGATTCTCTCTCTCACACAAAAATTTTGTTAGCATTTCAGATTTTGATGGGCAAGGGTTGGATGTCAGTTGATAAAATAAGTCCAGGTAACAGTTAAGTCAATGTTATATCATTAAGGTAGAACCCTACATATACCTGGGTCCAGGGGCTGAGCAGCCCATGCGTCCAGCGTGTCATTTGGACACCCAGAACACTGTTTTTTGACAGTTTGGACACCCAAAACTTTACGTCAGAATTGGCTGATGGTGACTTTTCTTAGAAGATAGAAGCTGTAGTGTCACTTTTATAAGAAACACAAAGCAGTTACTGGCCTAAAAAAGCAAAATCTGTAAATATATAGGGTTTATTTTATTATAGGTTTATTTTTGTACCACACTTTGGACATACAAAAGTCTATCAAACCTCTATTTGGACACCCTGTTTCCAAATATTGGCTAAGACCCTGCCTGGGTCACTTTTAAAACTTGAATAACTGAAAACTGAGTTAAATGAAGACAACAGCATGTATGGTTTTGTTTAGTTTACATCTCATAATTACCAAACAATGATTAACTTATCCATAAGTGGCTATTTTGATGAGATATAGCACCGTTAAATAACATATCTGGCTGTGTTTTATTTTTGGGCACAATGTCAAGACTCACCTTTTACTTGAAATTCAGTCTACCCTTTGATCATTCATATCTTTGGTAAGGTCCTAGGTCCTCCAGATGAGCATTTTAAAAACCACTTATGAATGTTCCCATAAGCCTCTAAATTACTAACAGCACGTGGTTTACATAGTAATGCCGGTTTTAAAGTCCTGTCATAATTCAAGGTACCTGTACACCAACAGAAAGTTGCTTGGTCGGGATTTATGGCCCATGATCACTACTCATATGTAATCTTTTATTTTGATATTCATGCTTAAGGGCCAACCGATGAGAGCCGACATTACCCTCACCTAGATTTCCACCTTAATTTTTTGCCTCTATTTCTTTTCTTTGATTAGTTCTTATGTTTCTTTTTACTCATTTTGTACTGAATGTATTTTTTCATACCCAGTATTTTATTATTTTAAGTATTCCCTGCCTGTCATTCTGTCCCTACTTGATTTATACATTTTCTCATTTTTTTCCAAATCTCATTAATCAAGAGAGACAACAATATATACTGAGGTAACACAAATAAACGTGTATTTACTCTATAAAGTCAGGCATTGCATCAGTACACAACATGGTCTTAGCCAGCAGGGTGTCTGGGTGCCTTTTTAGATGCCCAAACCCTTATAAAGAACCCCTCAGAACACCCAAATTGCTTTGTGTGGAATTTCTAAAAATCTAAATCTCAAGCTTATAGTTGAATTTTTTCATCTGCTTATAATGTCCATGACATTGTTTTATGTTGTCATGCCTTATTTTGATGTATTCATACCTGTTTATGGTTGAAATGTGAGTATATTGTGTTCCCCCTTAAAAATTTGGACGCCCCAAAAATTTTACAACTGCCAATTTTAGGCACCCAGTTTCTAAATCCTGGCTAAGACCCTGGTACACAATGTTGAAACTGGGATCCTCCTAAGAATCTCTCTCTCTCTCTCTCTCTCTCTCTCTCTCTCTCTCTCTCTCAGTGATGTTTCAGAATCTTGATATTTTTTTATTTTTTTTTTGGGGGGGGGGGGGGTAGTACAGATACATACTTCAGTTGAATTTTGATAGAATAATTTTAATTTTTACTTCAACCTTTCTTGAACTTCTGCATAGGGCTTGATACTAGGGAGATGCAGTGAGGGGGCTAAGTCTTTTTCTGTCATGATGACTATCCAGTTGTTTGTGGTTGAGGAACAAGTGCCCGGAGAAGACCACCACCTAACTCCAAGACACTGGCAACTTTCCCACATGCACGGGCAGGGATTTGAACTTGGGTAGTGGTCAGAGACAGAGAGCTGTCAGTGCACAGACATCACATAAGGCCCAATGTGCAAATTTGTGCTGTGCAGGGGGCCTGCTATAAGGTGGGCCTTTACATTTCATTCTCTTTTCTGATTGATACATTTTAGTCTCTAATTTAAAGTTATTGTTGTCTCACAGTTCCTGCTTATGACTCATGACTCGGAACCAGAAACTAAAAAAAAAAGAGCGACGCCAATGGTTCAGTACAGGTTCTAATGCTAATGGTTTTTGTTTTTTTTATTCTATGCCTTTTAACTTCCTGCGCATTTTTGGGTAATAACTCAGAATCCAATCCTGTGCTATCTAACATGTCTTTAGTGTGATTAATGCTACATCGGGTCCTTCAAATCGAATGAAAGTATACAGCATGCCCATCGGCTGAAAGCAGGGCTAGAGGATCCCCTGTAATTGACCCATACCCTGGGGCCCAGGTCAGGTGGCGAGTCCATTTTATATTTCACTAAGACTTCTGTTACTTAGTATTTGCTGGTAATTTTTTCCTTATTCATTTAGAATCCAAACCCGTGCTGTGCACGGGGGCCTGCTAGTCATTATATAAATACCGACTTTGGGAGGTGGTTTTTTGGAATAGGCTCAGTGACTGTGCCTCGCCGGTCCCAACTGCTGCTGTGGATCTTTGGGCGAGGGTTGGAAGGGGGCTGTTTGAACATTTATTTGCCCATCGGTGGCATCTTTGCTTTTTTATAAGGAAAAAAGTCCTGGGTGTGTAAAGAGGATGGAAGAGCGATGACTGTCTGCGTAATGATACAATTGCTGCAACAATGTATTTCATATGATATGATACAACTGGATCTATAAAATAATACAATGTTGCAAAAATCTACTGCTTCATTCTTTAACCCATTATCTATGTATCTCTCTCTGTCTCTGATCCCACTGTGTGTGGATCTTTGGGCAGGGTGGGCTTGGGGGACTGGGAGCATTTATTTGCCCATCGGGGGCATTTATGAGCACTTTTAAATTTGGGAAAAAGTCTTGGGTGGGTACGAAGGACAGAAGAACAATGACAACTGTCTACATTTGAAATGATACAATTGCAGCAACAATGTATTTCATACAATATGATACAACTGGATCTATAAAACAATACAATGTTGCAAAAATCTATGGTGTCATTCTTTAACCCATTATATCTGTATTCTCCTTTGCTCCACTGCATTCTTTTTTGCTGTTATATAGGAATTATGGGGTAATATAAAGAAATTCAAGAATTCAGGTGATGAATACTAAGAATCTTTTATTCCTCTGGTGTTAAGATTCCAAAGATAATTTGAACATACTTAAATTTAAGAAGTCCGCACATGCACATCATAAGTTTGGGTTTGGGTGGGGGCAGATATTCCTGTTCCAGTTTTTTTATTTTAAAATGCCGACTCCGAGGCACATACGCGATGCCGATCTAAACTGTCCCTGTGGACCTTTTGCCAGGGGTGTGTAGATGGTGGTTATTTTTTTGAATTTTTGGCATTTAATACCTCAATTTTTCAGAAAAATTGGGGAGATATTCTATATATTGCTTATTGTGTATATATTGTATGTGTATCATATCTTTACCTCATTACTTTGCTTTTTCTGCCCATAATAATTGTATTTTTTTCCATTTTTGTATTCTATTTAGAAGTCTGATTTGTTCATTTTATCATAATTTGCAATTTTTTTTCTTCTGTATTTACTTTTTGTCATCTCTCTCCACTTGGCTTGAGCTACCTGATTTATGAAGCATTTTTTTATTGCTTTACTGATCTCGATCTCTCTCTCTCTCTCTCTCTCTCTCTCTCTCTCTCTTTGCAACAAATTCTTTTGAAGTCCCATATTTTGATAGGGGTGGGGGGTGATCATATTTAATTAGCAGAGCATTTTTTATTATTTATTTGAATTTTTTGAGTTGATTCCGTAATCCCTTAAAGTCCTGTCGCGACATTAAGAATTCCTTACAACAGTTTCAAGCCTATATTAAAACTTCAGCTCTGTATATTTCTCTCTCCTTTTACTTTTCTTTTTTCTTTGGATTTTTGGTATTGCTTTGCATGATCGTTTACATTCTACGGTATCCCTTTTTGTATTGTATATATCTCTGTATCCTATGAATTTATTTCTTCTCACTTTGTTTGTGCACCCCATTTTCCTTTTTTAAGATTATATTTCCCTCCATCTCCTTATTGTATATATTTACTTTTTTATTGTAATTCTGGCAAAATCCACTGCCTAAGCAGAAGTCACAACTGGCAACTTTCTCACATGCCCAAGAGACAGCGAGCAGTCAGTGACAATCACATACGGCCCATTGCACACTGTACACACATTGTGTTGCCAAGTGTGCCTTACCTGTCTGATGTGTAATCAGTGCTGCACTTGGGCAATTAACGGCTATGCTATTCAAAAATATTGTATCCATTGGCTACAAGCAGGGTATATCAGTGGATCCCCATATGTGGCCCATACCACAGGTCATGTGGCGAGAGCTGCTGGTGGCGAGTCCAATTTATATTTCACTAAGACTTTTATGACTTTTTAGAGTTATGGAGGGAGGGGAAAAAAAGGGAGGGTGGGGGAAAAGAAATCCTGTGAATTGAATGGAAGCTGATTCTTGCTCTTTTTTATTCCAATTCGTCCTCTCTTTGATTCATAAATTATCCTCTCATCTTCCACTTGATGTTCAATTTGAAATCCCCTTTCTTAGAAATACTGTGTAATTTAGGGGGGAGGTATACCTTGACTTAGTTGTTTCTTAATTTCTAAATCTCCTGCGCATCAGTGAATATGACGTAGAATCCAAACCCGTACATCAGTGAATATGACGTAGAATCCAAACCCGTGCTGTGCACGGGGGCCTGCTAGTACATGTAAATCGTCAGTGCATCCCCTTATCTCGAAAAACATAACTAACATTATGATAGTAGAAATGAGGGAAAGTGGAAGAATAACATGCTGGTTGAAATGAAATTATCACGTGCACGTTCAAAGTTTTTCGTTGAGTCGTCTGCTGGTCGCTTTATGTAGACTAGGTTTTTAGTGTAGAGCTTACTTGGTCGATTTTAGTAGCGGTTGCGTTTGGGGCCTCGACTTTTAATCTTTTTCTTTACGACATTTATATCTACTAGGTGAGAACTATCTTGAAAGGTGCATTTACTATGCCTTTGAGGGCGCAGGATAAATCCTCTACCAGGTTAGCGCGTGTAAGGGAATGACACACCTGCATGGACGGATTAACCCATTAAAGCCCCATTCTCACATTCACGACTTCAGCCACGACTATGCCGATCTAGCGAATAGACCGAGTTATACGTTTCTAGTATGCTATTATGCAAATTTTGCGGTTTTTCTTTCTTAAAGAGGACTGTTATTCGACTACCATACGATTGACGGAGACGGAGTTACGACTGTTGTTGGACATGAATACGTTCGTTCAAGACTTATCCCGCATGTAGTTGTAGTTGGTAAGACCGTTATAC
>OZ012689.1:4992434-4997390 GCA_963942565.1 Maea johnstoni | reverse complement strand
CATCTGAAATGCAACACTGTCTAACATGAAGGTACACAGTCTATTTGGGGCTTCAGACATTCTGCAGTTTACAGTGTAAATATATAAACACACACGTCAGGTCGATGTATGTTACAATCCTTCATTCCAAATCTGAAATGTACAATCATGTAGTAGGATTAGACAGAAAGTCTCTATCCGGCCTCAGACGTTCAGGTTCGCTGGCATAGTCTGGCATAGTTAACTTTTTAAACATATCGAAACTAGCAGCAGCAGGTTAAGTTAGGTTTTTCTATAATTCAAAATGAAAATAATGGTTTTCCAAATGCACAGTGCTGTTAAATGAATGTAACAACCATGCGCTTTATGAGGGTAAGCAGACTCTTAACAAATCAGCACTCAGCGGGGTCACTTCAGTAATTACTTTACCCTGAGCTGTGCTATTCCATAATAACTATATGCAGGTGTTGGATCGTTAAAATAGTGCTCTCGTATTACCTGGTGTGTCTAGGAGCCATTACATCTATATGTGTGGAACGGAGGGGCTTTTTAACATTTTTGGAGGAGTTTGGTTTCCTCATATTCAATTTCCTAAAATACTTAATGAAAGTATGGTTCCTTTTTTAAAATTGAATATACAGATAGAACCGAATGAATGTCCATATATGCCATTATATATATATATATATATATATATATATATATATATATATATATATATATATATATATATATATATATATATATATATATATATATATATATATATATATATATATATATATATATATATACATATATATATATATATATATATATATATATATATATATATATATATATATATATATATATATATATATATATATATATATATATATATATATATATATATATATATATATATATAAATGTGTGTATATATATATATATATATATATATATATATATATATATATATATATATATATATATATATATATATATATATATATATATATATATATATATATATATATATATATGTATATGCGTGAGCGTGTGTGTTTATGTGTAACATTTGTTATGAGTTTGGCCTTGACGATATCAGACCACATGACAGATGCTTTGTGGAGTAGTTTGAAAAGAACCGGTATGTATATGTGCATTCACCCTGATAGCATTTGAACAGGAAAACCTGATTTTCCTCTGTTCATGTGACCAAGAAAAAACATCATCGAGCTTCACTCTGATTTCCTCTATGGCTACGCTGTCTATTGGACTAAATATGCTTTTCTACTTCATACAAACTGGATAAGAAACATGCCCAATCATCGTGAGAGTTGGAAAACAGGAAAAATGATTTCTTCTGCTGTTATGACCAAGTCAAGGGGAACGTCATCTTGCTTTCCAGTTGAATTCCAACGTTGCCTCCTTGGCTGAGCGGTCTAATGTCTTGCGCATTGCACACCACTGTTCAGCTGGCGGCCCACTGCTAATTGTTAAGGGTTCGAGTTCCCCTCGAGACATGTGAGGAGTTATACAGTGATTTTGGGTTGATCAATGGTTTACCCAGGTTTCCTTAACCATTTTCTATCATACAAACATACATACACACATACATTCATACATACATACAGACAGACATACATACAAACACACACACATACATACATGCATGCACGGATGCCTACATACATACATAAAACATATATACATACATACATACATACATACGATTTACCCTAAATTTATGGTAGAAAATGACGACCAACTAAATGCTATATCCAAAGATTGCAATAACAGAAGTGCGCTGAAAAGTTATGCCAAACAACTTAGCATAAAGAGATAAACTAACTTCAGCATTTGCTGCTGGGTTAGGCGAACCCTAGACCATAGGTAGACTTGAAAGACGAAATTTATGATTTATAAATCATTCCATTCATTTTGTTTATTGATATTTTATAAACGAGTTTTTTTAACTATAATAACGGACTTTGTGAAAGTGAAATGTACCGATCGGATCCGTCTGAAGATCAATAAAGGAATGCTTATTTTTTTAGCTTAATAATTTGATATTTTTTCAAGGTTGAGATCAGCCTAGAAAAACACAAGTCATGAGTTATATCAACGTTTTCTATCAAAGCCATTGATGACACCTATATCCGCCCATTTTAGTTAATTACTAAAACGTGATGTTAGTGGGTTGTTTTGCTCCGGGTACTCCGATTTACTCATCAACTATCATTAAGTCACGAATAATCCTTGGAACGCAGAGATAACTATAACGTGGATGTCTTTCCAAACCTGCTTCCTAGGTAGCTGTAATTTGGCAGAAAAGTGACGAGAAACGAAATTTCCAATTCCAAATGCACCCTAGGTTGTTCTTCCCATATCAATTGTACCTTTAGTTGTAATACAGTATAAACTACGTTTTTCCAAATAAAAATAAAAGAAAATAAATAAGGTGAAGGTGATAATAGCCTTTACAGCTTACTGCAAGCACCTGTGTACGATTATATCGTGATATGGAATATAAAAACTGAGTTCCCAGACTAGAAATCATGTTAGAATGGCTCAGGTTGTCTGAGTTAGACGCCCCTATCTTCAAGACATGTGGTGTAAAAAATACCACAAAAACGGAAAGAAGTTATGACGCATGTTATTCAGTTGTCACTTCATATAAACATGCTTCAATCAGTTGGTATGTACTTGAAAACTTATTTTACAAATATGTACATAGAACAGGTTTTGTATATCAATTCCGTCTCATTGGTCAATATGTATATCGAATACCTACCAAGACGATAGTCAGTGAACATACTCTAGATAGAAAATTGATAATAATACGTCTGGTTCGGACTTTTTTGAAAGCTAGTTGAGAAACAGGTTTGAAACGTCATGTTTGTACGTCTCATTAGGTAATACATCGAATACTTTCAAATATGATTGACAGTGAACAAAATATATGGACTTACCAGATTGATATCGGTACGTCTGCCTCAGAAAACCTGTTATTCATTATGAGTTCATTCATTTATGAGTCTTAGCCCCTCCTTACTGGAGTGTTTGAGTAGTCCCATACATACGTACGTACAATCATTCTTACATGCATGCATACATACATACACACACATATATGCATATATACACACATACATGCATGAATACATACATACATGCATACATACATACATACATACATACACACATGAATGCATACATACATACATAAATACATACATACATACATACATACATACATACATACCTACATACATACATACATACATACATACATACATACATACAAGCATACATACATACTAACATACATACAGACATACATACTAACATACATACATACATACATACATACATACATACATAAATACATACATACATGTACACACATACACAAATACATACATACGTACGTACGTACGTAAATACATACATACATACATACATATATACATACATACATACATGTACACACATACACAAATACATACATACATACATACGTACGTACGTACGTAAATACATACATACATACATACATACATACATACATACATACATCCATCCATACATACATACGTCATACATACATACATACATACATGTACATACATAATCATACTTAAATGGACTTAATTCCACATATAATATAATATAATATAATATAATATAATATAATATAATATAATATAATATAATATAATATAATATAATATAATATAATATAATATAATATAATATAATATAATAGGTTTGTCAAGTCTGTAAGCATTGACATAACAAATCAATCGATCACCTCTCTACTTATACGAAAATATTTGAGAATATCGTAATTTAGAATTTATTATTTACATTCCGCTTATCGCCATCTCTTTGGAAACTATTTGCAAAATGGTTGTTAGTTTGATTCTATTTGGCCTATCTTTTCTTGTTTATTTTGCAAGAGATGACCGTTACAGGGGGAACATGACTACACTTGAATCACCAGATATGACTTTTCGTTGCAATGTATGTTTTTGTACGTAAGTTTCAGTTGTCATAAGTACATGTACCATGGACATGTGCATTGCTTTCACTCAGATGATTGTGTAATTGTGCAACAGCCGTTTTGCATCAAACCAGTCTGAAACTCATATGCGATAGGAGATAAATAGCCAATATATTTTTATTATTTGCCAAACGAGTTCCTAAGCTCTCTCCGGTTTTCCGTTTACGTCCTTTGAATACGTACAAACCTAAATACAGATATACATACATAAATACATACATACATACATACATACATACATACATACATACATACATACATACATACATACATACATACAGATATACATATAAACCTACCTACCTACATACATACATACATACATATATAGCGTACATACGTACATATGTACATACACATATCCATGCACATCTGAGTGATAAATTGATAGAAAAGTGTGGAATTTTGTACAACCGAAACACATTCAATAACGCATACTATCTGTGAGTCCATTTCCCCTACGATTATCAATTTGTCCGTTTGAAACGGTACACTGGCTGTCTGTTACAGATCACTTCACGAGCATGTATAATTTGAATCAGGTTTGATTCGAGAAAAACAGCGACCTTGAGACATGCTATGACTTTATGGAGCATCCAAGGTATGCTGTTAATAGTCTAGTCTAGTCCTGTTCATGGAAGCGTTATATTGATGTTTTTTTCTATCCTGCACTACCTTCCCCTCTTACATTGAGCGCCATTTCTTTCGGTTGTGAGTCCATATGAATGGCTTTTTAAGGCCGTGTATTTTTATTCTCTCTCTCTCTCTCTCTCTCTCTCTCTCTCTCTCTCTCTCTCTCTCTCTCTCTCTCTCAAAGTAATAACCAGTAGCAAACTTGGGAACATCTTAATGCTGTTGTATGATAGAAGTAGGAACAGGAAGCAATCAATTATGTTTAGGGTCAATAGGGTAATAGGTTGACCGGA
>OZ012689.1:4982434-4984934 GCA_963942565.1 Maea johnstoni | reverse complement strand
ATAAATTTAGAACAAGGTCAAAATGATAAGAAAAGTGACATACGCTTATTTCCTTATACTACTCTTAAATATTTCGAACTCGAGCAAATCCATTGACATTGTTGTACCAAACATGTGTGTTTGAAGGGACCATATTTTTGGTAAAATTCATCATATAGATGGTGAAGCTAAAACCTCTTTTGCTTGCGAACAAGCCTCTGTCACATTTTGTAATATTTTGTCTGTAACGACCATTCCATTATGGCCTGAAAAATCTAGTTTGGTTTTCGTGAAGGCTGTAAAGCATGTAAAATCTCAATATATATATATATATATATATATATATATATATATATATATATATATATATATATATATATATATATATATATATATATATATATATATATATATATATATATATATATATATATATATATATATATATATATATATATATATATATATATATATATATATATCACAATTTAATCCCAAGGGCCACCATTGAGAAAGGCTTAACCTTTTTCCTCCTGCCATATCCCTTGACCTATGTGTTGAATTACTCTCCCAATGCGATTAAGAGGACCGTTTGCTCTCTTTATAATACTTACTCCACAGAATCTACTATTTTCTGTATGCTAGTTTTTTGACGTGCAAATATGCTATTGTTCCAAATTACTTCATATCGAAAGGGCTTCGTTGTTTAAAGTTAGTAGTGATTGAAAGGTGTAATGCCTTTGATAT
Organism: Maea johnstoni; assembly: GCA_963942565.1. NCBI lineage: Eukaryota > Metazoa > Annelida > Polychaeta > Spionida > Magelonidae > Maea > Maea johnstoni. The sequence goes on along the minus strand of OZ012689.1, from coordinate 4,984,208 downwards.
CTAATTTCAACAATGCTCCTTCCAAACAGGAAAGCTTTTATTTAGGCGCTTTCTTTGCTGTACCTTCCATCTTGATAGACCAACTCGTGAGGTTAGATTTTGTGACTCATTCTACTGTGACACTAGTGATTCTCAATATCCCATGACTGATACCACAAAAACACCTACAAGTATCTCACGTTTTATCGTCTGACTGTTCTTTTTACGAGCATTCCTGATCAGTACATCCTTTGCATTTGGCAATACAGGAAACATATGCTTGTCTTAAAAACCCAAAGTAGCAAGTAGTGTTCTATATTCAATGTCAGAATATTATGCGTTTGAATAAGTTCTTGGCGTGTATATATTACAAAAAGGCTGCAAAGCTACCACTGACTGATTTGACCAACACAGAATGATGCAAAAGGACTGGCACATGGGTACTCATTTAAGAGGACCCATCGATAGCTATCCAATGAACACCAACATGACAGGGCTGAGGTGTTTTTCGAAAATATCTGCGCCATTGTGCTTTTGACGAAAGTAGCCTCAGCATTATAAGGGTTAAAGAAATGCAATAGGAAGGCGGGGTTATACTGATCAGTGATTGCCTATCATGTTTGAACTACTGAGAGATTGCTTTTTTTTAAATATAATATAAAAGAGTCCATTTATACATGCATTCATAGTCAATTTCAAGCATATCCAAATATCATAGGAAAGCTTCTGATCACTTTGTTTTGGGAACGAGTCACAGTAGCACGACATTTTTGCGGCAAAACGGTAAGCAATATAGGGGTTTTATCTTATATACATGTACTGACACATCTGCGAATTTAGTAGGATTTTACGTTTTCTACCCAAAAAACAACAACAACAACTCATTAGATGCACTCTGAACGAGTGCTTAACAAGGACCGTGTACTATAGCCTGTGTGACCAAATGTATACAGGTACAGAAGATAGTGATCCTAGGAGGTTTGCCAAGTTTGGATAGGAAATACAAACTTTTTGTAACAATAAAAAGAGGTAAAAAACAGTCAGCCAAGCTTGGGTCAGACAGACTTTAGCACCCTAATCATCATTCCCATCCTCATCAAGGATGCCACACACTATGTACCTTTCAGTGAATACTCAACAATACAATCTCCTTCCTCGTGATAATCACCTGTAATTACCACATCAAATGACTGTTTTTAGCTCTACGCCCAGGTAAGTTAAGGTGTGAAGCCCGCCCACACCTGCTGATGGTAAGAAGATAAACGTTGCATTTAGAGAAGACTTACTGGCGTTTTATGTTGACGTGTGCTTACTAGGTATGACCTCTTCTCTCTCGTGTTGGTTGCCAGACCTTAACTCTCTCAATACCAAGTCTACATTTTTACAATACACATTTAAGTCCCAAAAAGCTTAAAATGTATCTCAACCCGGTCATATACGTAAAAGGAAGAAGCTTATTACAGGTTAGGTCATATCTTGATGAGTCATATTTAAGTATTCATTAGAAAGCTCATGTGAGTTCTATCCTTTAAGTACCAATGTGTATGGTTATCCATCATTTTCCAGCTTTACTGCATCATTAAGTTTTAACAAGCAAGAGTTGAGTTGTCAAATAGAGACATTTCGTGAATACATGACTTTTTGAGATTTTAAGGCGCCATGGATTTAGATCCTACTTATTGAACGAGCAAAAACAATGGATGCATTGTTGAAGCAATCGGGAGTTGTGGTGCAACAGTATCAGTGACAAGTAATTGAGTCTTTTGTACGTATATTGTCTGTACTGTATTAGTAA
>OZ012689.1:4969934-4977434 GCA_963942565.1 Maea johnstoni | reverse complement strand
CCAAATTAGTCACCAGCAGCATAAGGGTGAATATATTGTAATATATCTTAACATACATTGTTTGTTTTCTGTTACAGACGCACGATGAGGTCCCTCCTTGTGTCCGTGGCTGTGCTTCTTGTGGCCTTTGTGACGATATCCTCCGCACAACGTAAGTTTTACACACACACACACACACACACACACACACACACTGATAATTCTGATTTGTGAGATCGTTCCTTATCTTTGCCATTAGGATCTACTTTATCTATTTGGTGTGTTTTGAGCTGATACTTTTCTTATCTAATCCTGACCCTAACCCTAATCAGACTGCAAATAAGAAAGATAATTGTAAAAAACATTGTGATATCGATATTACAACGCACCCATGCTTCAATGACCACTATCATTTTAGTTTTTGGAGGTTATCTCACAACTCAGAAACATGCATACACACACAAATGGAAATTTCAAGAGCAACTCATAAATATTAATTGGTTAGGCCATTCTGTTCTGATCGACACTCTCCATGTACGTATTTATGTATGTATGTATGCATGCAAGTATGTACGTATTTATGTATGTATGTATGCATGCAAGTATGTACGTATGTATGTATGCATGAATTTTTGTAAGTGTGTAGGTATGTATGTATGTATGTATGTATGTATGTATGTATGTGTGTATTTATGTACATGCATGTGTGTACACGTATGTATGTATGTATGTATGTGCGTATGTATGTATGTATGTATGTATGGATGTGTGTGCAGTCATGCATGTACAGTAAAGACATTTAGTTCCTGCACCAGTCGACCGGACGTCTGCCAATGCCTGGTTGTACAAAACCCCGTGGATAACATGTCAGAAAATGATCCAAGCACATCAATGACCTTAACGTAGCTTGCCAATAAAATCTACGTTCAATTTGGAGGTAATCCACGCATCCATGTCCACGAAACTAGGTGTCAATCGGGCGTGCGGTCGTGTAGTATGCCCGGACTGTCCACGCATTTAGTGCAGGAATTAAATTTCGGCACTGTATGCATGCCTGTATACATGCATGTAATATGTATGTTTTAAGAAAGGCATGTCCTGTACACATATGGTATGACGAAGCAATGAAAGAAGCATTAATAGTGAAGATTATTCGCTATAATATGAAATATTCTCGTATTTTAAGAACTACTTTAAGAACTCGTATTTCAATAATTAAGAACTAGTGCCAAACAACTAAGCCCAACTGCGTAGTAACAATTTCAATAGGTTGCAATTTAAGACCAATCATCTTTCATCTTCCACGACTCCAAAGTTAAATTGTCAAAGAGAAGTAGGCAATGGGAGAGATATATGTATGCATTTATGTATGTATGTATGTATGTATGTATGTATGTATGTATGTATGTATGTATGCATGCATGCATGTATGTATGTATGTATATATGTATGTATGTATGTATTAATGCTGCATGCATGTAATTGTGTATGTATGTATGTATGTATGTATGCACGCATGTATGTATGTGTGTTTTATATGTATACATGTATGTACAGTAAAGACATTTAGTTCCTGCACCAGTCGACCGGACGTCTGCCAATGCATGGTTGTACAAAACCCCGTGGATAACATGTCAGAAAATGATCCAAGCACATCAATGACCTTAACGTAGCTTGCCAATAAAATCTACGTTCAATTTGGAGGTAATCCACGCATCCATGTCCATGAAACTGGGTGTCAATCGGGCGTGCGGTCGTGTAGTATGCCTGGACTGTCCACGCATTTAGTGAAGGAATTAAATGTCGGCACTGTATGTATGTATGTATATATGTATGTATGTATATCTGTACGTGTGTATGTTTTATATGTTCGTATGTATGTATGTATGTATGTTTGTATGTATGTATGTTTATATGTGTGTATATATGTATATATGTATGTATGTATGTATGTATGTAAGTATGTATGCATGCATACACGAATGCATGTATGTATATATGTGTGGTTGTATGCATGATTGGTACCTGTACGTATACACACATACATAAGCACAATCATATACATATACACACACGCATGCATCTTAGTAAGACTCATTATCAGAAATTGGATGGCTATATATGTGGCGATAGCAGTACATGGCTATGACAGAAATGAATGGGTTGAAGCTAGATACTTGAAATCTCTTTTTCAAAATTTCTATGAGGCTTCTTTTCTTTTTTTCAGAACGCCTGGGGACAATTCCGTCAAACGCCACCAGGTTTTTTGACCAAGAAGGAGGAAGAACCTTCGTTTTAGAAAACCTTGCATTTCCGTACGATGCTGAGGTGATGTTTGCGGAGGGCATTTTCAGGAGTACGAAACCAGTTGAGGTCCAGGTAAGAAATCTAAATATGTCAGAGATATTTCTTTTATCATATCCTCTTTTATAACGAAACTGGTACAGCTTACTGAAGCTCAACAATTAGCACATCCTTGACGCAATCGGCTTCCGAGGGCTCTACCCGATAACCGTAGGTTATAATTAGAGCCTACATCAGTCACCACAGGTGGCTTTATACTACACAAGAATCTCTCCTATAAGTATTGTCGTAAACAACTGGCTTTTAGCAGTTAATTCATAAAACAGAGCAGCCAAAATCCAGAGTCAGGCGTGGTATTGAAAGCATGTATAAACATTATGTCTGGGAAAATTATCTAGATGTTTTCGCACCTGATCAATCTCTGCCATTGTGGTTACAGGTCAAAGCTATATATGGCAGAGTTCACGACCTTCCATCTGGTCACGTGTCAGATTAGAGAGTCTGTCTCGCAGTCAGCGCTGATATTGAAACTACAGCATCATTGGCCATAACAATAACTACACCTTGAGACATGGTCCCCGCACCGGCCTGCCTTTAATGGCGCGCAGGTCCATTCTCTACCATATTTGCCTTTGTGCTCTATTGTGGCCAGCACCACTATCTCAAACTTACTGTCCACTCCTTCTATCACGCCTATCCCGCGGATTTCCTCTGGGTATGCGGAACCTTTGAGGCCGATAGAGGGCGTGTGACCCCATCAAGGCTAATTGGGGTGCAACAGTGGAAACACGTGATATGCTCACAACTGACGAGGTGCAAATGCGGCCCAATGCATGTATCTCTAAGAATGATGCCTAAAGTGTACAAAGAGTGATATGTAGATTAAGGGTGTTTCTTATTATTTGATAACTTACTCTTCGTGATCAACTTAGTTTTCATGCATCTATTTTGATGTCAAAATTATCATGTGTTTTCCATGAATATTTTATATGTGAAATGGATTTTTTGCACTTATACAAAATCTCATCTTTACCTAGGTTGCAGAAAGTTCTGCACCCAGTCTCACACTCTATTTTAAAAATAACATTATAACTTTTTTTCATTCCCAGGTGTTACGAAAATTTGGCAACTCCTTTATCAAGATAGCAGGCAGAACCGTCGACGAAAGATTGGGAGCACACAACGTAAGTTCCATAACATAATATGATAAGATTGTCACTTATGCAGCGCTATTTCCATTAAAATGTTCAAAAGCGCTGAACAGTCATAGAATGAAATACAACTTGTCGCAAGGGAAGCTAAAAATATACATGTTTTTTAAAACATTTAAAAGTCCTCAATGAAAAGCCCGCCGAAACAAATAGGTCTTAAGGTTCTTTTTAAGAGTCTGAACTGATGGACAAGCTTGATGTGATTTGATTTTATTCGGTCTAGTAAGATGTGTATTACATAGCATTTGGCACACAAAAAATCATATATAACGGTGACTAGATGGAGATTCATTAACTGCTATGCATTAGAATTCTAACCAGACACAGGATATATACACTAAAAGTTAGAAACTTATTTCCATAGTGGTCCCAGTCTGCCCAGAGTCAAATGCATCACATGTAATGATCAACTCCACTGCTCAAGATTGACATAACAACAATATCATATAGTATAATACAAACGTTCGGACTAGAATTGATGAATTGATGAATTTCTTCTTATGACTAAGAGAGGACTGACATGAATTTTTTTTGCATCTCACTTTAAAAAGAGATTTACTGAACGTGGTCTGGATCTCGTCTGGCAAAGAGTTCCAGATTTTGGCACCTATGTAGTGGAAGGACTTTATACCATATGAACCAACCTTTGGTAAAATCAGAGCATTAACACTGTGTCTGGTGTGATAGTGGTGGAATTCATTTACTCTTTCAAAAACTTGAAGGTACTCTGGAGCCTGTTCATCAATGCAGTTAAATACAGCTTTGATGTGCGATGCCAGAGACGTGGTGCATAGGATGAAAAGGCTCGATCTCCCATCTTGGCCAGTCTGGTTTTGGGCTCAACTAGTAAGCCCTTACCACCATCCGATCTGAGGGTGCGGGTTGGTTTGTATATGGCCAAGAGCTCAGAAACGTAATCCATTTAAAGCCTTGAACACCATGAGCAAGATCTTAACGTCAATCCTGAATTTCACATGAAGCCAGTGCAGATGTTCCAGCACTGGAGTAATGTGTTCATACCACTTGGTTCTGGTGACTTTCCTGGCAGCATGATTTTGGAGCCTTTGCAGTTTAGCCATTGTGTCTTGTTGTATGCCTGATAGAAGGGCATTACAGTTCTAGTAATCTATTCATAATGTAACCATGATTTGCATCCTCAGTAAGTAATTTCCTGACTTTGTCAATGTTTCTCAAATGAAGGCTAGCTTTTTCACAACCCTATTTACCTGGAAAACCATGGTAAAATTTGAGTCAAACATGGCACCAAGGTTTCGCACTGGTTCCTCTGATACATTTACACGAGTGCCAGCAACATCGAGAGACTGAATGTTGACTTCGGCTAGTCGTTTCTTTGAGCAAAACAAGTGCACACAGTTGCACACACACACATACACACACACACACACATATATCTATCTATCTATCTATCTATCTATCTATCTATCTATCTATCTATCTATCTATATATATATATATATATATATATATATATATATATATATATATATATATATATATATATATATATATATATATATATATATATATATATTGCCAGAGAAGTAGAGAAGTATGCCTATTCTAACCTTTATTGTTACAGCCCCTACGTTCCATTGTAAAATAATGTTTACTCTTGCAGGTCATCTTTAATCCTCCTCTGAAAGCTAATAATGGCGATCTACTTGGATTCTATTGTCCTGATGCTAACTGTCCACTGGCTTATGCCGTAAATGTAAGTAGCATTACCTGTACTATGATGCAATAATATGATATGCCATCTCCTTATCCTTATATTATAATTGGCTTACTCAATAAGTATAAACGAAGTTACACTTTATTCCTTTGGTATACATACTTTTATTATCAAAACATTCCATCATGAATATATATATATATATATATATATATATATATATATATATATATATATATATATATATATATATATATATATATATTTATACAAATTTATATTCAATTATTCATTATTGTAATTTTTCTTATTTTTCAGACCTACAATGCCAACACTAGGGTCGGATATCCATCAGCTCTTGCTTCAACTAAATTTGTTAAATTCAAAATGAACTTGGATTTCGCCTTAAGAGTGGGTTACCGAAGTCGTTAAAAGTAAATGATTCCTTTTCAAAAATTGTTCACTGAAAGGGCCACCTTTTAGAGATGTTTTAACTATCGTTTCCCTGTGTTTTACAATATAAATTGACCTGCCAACTACAACACTAAGTTCTCTCAATAAGCAATATCATCCTATTCTTTAGACTTTGCATAATCAATAAGGTCACCTGGTGAACAGTGTGCGCATGATTACATCTGTGCTTATGCGCATGCCCAAAGGGAGGTCGAGACGATTGTGTTGTGTGTTTGGATTATTAGCCAGCTCGGTTGTTAAAGCATATGCTATATATTAGATAATACCTATCAAAACACACCACAGAAAATACGAAAACAGTTTGACTTGTATGTTTATGATACATTCCTAGGTGGCACCAACCTACCAGAAACGTATATTTGATAACCTTTTTATGCTAAAATTGGCCATATGAGAAGCACAGAGAGTAAGCAGGTGCTAGTGCAGCTATTGGTATAGATAAATCGATGGAATGTATAAGCAATCGTGTACACTTTAATACTATTAGTAGAAAAATGAGCATTATTGTATAATTGTAAACAACATATGCATACATAGACAAGAAGGGCTGATGTTTGTTTTATCAGAAATACCCTTTCATAGGCAGTTTCTTAAAATCAATTTCAGATTAGAAGTTTATAGGTAAACATCTATATTCTTGCGCCATATTTGTTATTTCAACATATATAACCAGGTCTAATATGTTTACTTGAAAAGTGATGGTTAATGGGTCAAACCTTTCGTTAGGATTCTAGGCAAAACTAAGTGTCTAAATTTCTTTTTCAATCTCATGGTTTTTGATCTTCAGATATACAACTTTTCAAGCCTAGTTGTATCAGTAGCTTGATATTGTAAGTCCTAGATAGGCTCAAATTGGTTAAACTTCTGTATTTCAACAAGTCTAAAAGGACATACATGTGGATAAACGTCAGTGAATTTAATTTCCAAATTTGACCATATATTTTCATATATCTTAAATGACAACACGTTTTATTATTTAGCTTTATTGGCGAGCTCTATGGCAATTAAGTCACGTGTAATTTTAAACTTAAAACCATATCGCTTAATGATGTCTCTTATGTGCTATGATGCCAACAAGTTATAACAATGTGTCATGGATTCAGGAAATGATCCAATCTATATGAATACTATATTTTTCTATAGGCTTTTATACATATATAAATTCATGTAAGACACAAATGTGATTTTCCAAGTACAATAACCGTATATGAGTATACAAGAGCAATTTTAATGAAACATACCTCTATTGAGGCTGCTCCTTCTATAACACATATCAGATCCAACCGATAAACAGTGAATAATAGTTATGTAAATGCACATCTAAACACCTTTAGATGAATTAAAATCAATTGACACCCCCATGTATGTATGTATTTATGTGTGTATGTATGTATGTATACATACATACATACATACATACACACATACACACATACATACATATATACATACATACATATATATATATATATATATATATATATAATATATATATATATATAATATATATATATATAATAAATATATATACATATATATATGTATATATATATATATATATATATATATATATATATATATATATATATATATATATATATATATATATATATATATATATATATATATATATATATATATATATATATATATATTTATATACAAAATATTTTGTCATTCAGGGGTAATGAGTAAGAATGCTTACCCAAGGATTCTTACCTTGTGAGTGGTGTCAGAGTAAGGTAGTCAACTGTGCTTCATGCTAAATACTGGGTAGATGCGTGGATATTTTTGGTCCAATAGATTGTCGACTATATCCTACGTGACATGGTGCTGTAT
>OZ012689.1:4951562-4966562 GCA_963942565.1 Maea johnstoni | reverse complement strand
ATGTAAAGGCGTATTGATATAATCATTATTTTTTATTTATTTGAAAAGGCATTAGATTAAAAGATCAAATACAATTTTTCAGCTATTTTGGCGCTCCTTATTGGGTTCTAACGTCATTCCGGCTATCCCGAGCCGGTTTGGAGTAGTTAGATAACAGGCGCCAGATTTGATTTGGCTATTTTACTGGCTCGCATGAGGTAGGTAGGTCATAATCAGTTTCGGGCCGTATGTAAATATGTGGGGTCATTGATAAAAGTGGCCTGGCGGTCTACCAAATATCAAACTTTCAAAACGTATTGGAAATTTGAAAGTTTGACATGGAGCGTCTAATAACTTAAAATGTGAAACTTTCCAACTGAGAGTCAAATGTCAGTCTGGAGAGTTTCATGTATCCATATCAACCGCATGTGCAGATATGTAATATGACAACGATACAATGATTTCCATTTCCTAGTTCCGACCCGATAACCTATCTCCGGCTCTTTGTGAAAACCTTTTACTTAAACAGAGGCTTAAGTTTGCCTCCTTTGTAAAATATCTTCTTAATAGGATAATCTCAAAACCTACATTTTTTATCCTTTATGTTTAATCTTCTTACAATGTTTAGTTCTTTATGTTTCTTTACATTTCTCCTGTTCAGTTCGCTGTTACAATTTATGTTTTTATCATTTGTAAAATTATTTGTGTTTTGTTTGTACTTTTCGTACAGTCAATAGATAGTGATAGTGATAATGACCACCATTGCCATAGCAACTAGAGATTTGAATTCAGGTTTACAGGTCACAGCCTCGTTTTGGACCCTAAAATATCATTCATGATCATAACTACATTTTCTTCCGACAGAGGTCGCTTCTCTGAGAAACGCAGAATTAAGATGGCAGACATTGCTCTTTACACCGCCAACATGGTGTTTATCTCGAAATAAAGATGGCAGAAAGTAATACAGATGAATTAAGGTTTGTATATTGCAAATTCACAAGAGAAATCCTTGCCGTTCCCTCGGTGTCATGCGAGTCTGATGAAGAGTTTTCTCTAATGTCCGCTGCAAGAACCTTGAACTTAATACTAATGCTAAGTGTAATTCAAAAGTTATGTCGGGGTAAGGGGAAGCTGATTATGATAGCAAGAAGTTACTAAGATGGATTAAGGTTTGTAAATCGAAAAACTCAAGTAAGAAAACCTTGCCGTTTGCTCTGCATCAGGCGAGTCTGAAGAAGTTTTGTCGAATGTCTGCTGAATGAACTAAGAGCTTGCTGTGCTTATTGTAACTCGAAATGTATGCCGGTAAGGGGGGAGCTGATGATAAATTCCTTATCCTGGTGTCTGCCGGAAGTCAGCCATATCACACGAGGCCATATATATATATATATATATATATATATATATATATATATATATATATATATATATATATATATAATATATATATATATATATATATATATATATATATATATATATATATATATATATATATATATATATATATATATATATATATATATATATATAAATATATATATATATATGTGTGTGTGTGTGTGTGTGTGTGTGTGTGATAGTCAGCTGCACACTCAACAATAGCCTTTAGCGCTATTGAAATAAGTTGTAATAAACGTGGTAACCTTTGTCTGGATAATTCTAGATATATATAATCTAGAATAAAGGTCTAATAAAACTACTTCTTTTAACACTCAAACATTGTACCAACTATTGGATTAATGAAAATAAAAACAAGTTTTTCTGTTTCTGCATGCTGGACATATGCCTTTATTTTCTATGGAGGGTACAATTGAAATGTATTGGAAATTGCCACATGTTCCGCCGTATTTAGATTCAATAGTGACTAGCCATTCGATTGTTTTTGGTGCTAGGGAGCAGCCAGTGGCAATGTCTCAGACCACTCAGCTATAAGGACATACCCTATATAAAGTAAATACAGGGAACGAACTTGACAATATCAAACTCTACTAAAATATAAAAATAAATTGATGGTTAAGAATTGAATAGGAGTAAGCTTAAATTAACATACACAAATTTGAAATTTGATTATGAATTACATATGGAACATCTAAATTTATTTGAATAACAATAATAATTTCAATTTAACATTATTTCTGTGCATTTCGTTCTGACAGAAAGCTATGAAGAATACATTTGTTCTAATCAGAAAGAAAACTAATTAACTTGTTCTAGAATAGGAGAACTGTAAATGTGCAGATTCTGTTCATCAGGTCCAGCATATGTCCTGTCTTCCGATCGCAGTACCAATCTCTGGAAACAATAGAACAATAGAACACTAGATAAGTAATATGGCACTAATGATTGAATGGTTATAGCACAATTCAAACAAATTTCAGATTGTAGTTAAAGACAATTGATTAGATAATTTAATCAATGTAACTGCGGAAGAACAAGTGAAGGTAATATTTCATTCTGTATTTTCAAATTCAGTTAATAGTTTTGCTCCCTCACATTCGTCAACACTGAGGAAACTTTCTTAATATTACTCGAAATTACAGCTAACAAACACGCATGGGAAATAGGTTAACATAACCTTAGAAATTAGTCCAAAATCATGAGAACGATAAGGTTTGGTAGGTAACTTCATCTCATGCCTTAAGTGGTTGACTGTACATGGAATACACACACACACACGCACACACACACACACACACACACACACACACACACACATATATATATATATATATATATATATATATATATATATATATATATATATATATATATATATATATATATATATATTTATATATATATATATATATATATATATATATATATATATATATATATATGTATATATATATATGTATGTATATATATATATATATATATATATATATATATATATATATATATATATATATATATATATATATATATATATATATATATATAAACGTATCAAACAAAAAATATCGTCATATTCTATAAACTTATCGTTAACTCGATTCAGGAAGCCAAAAATTGTTGGAAAAGGATTAGTGGAATAACTACATAACCGTGTAGTCCTCCTCACATAACATTTCAACACCTATGCAACTTTTCATAATGATGCAATTTAGATTTTCATCAGAGAGGATATAGTGTGATTCAAACTAAATTCTTTTTCTTTCTAGTTTTCGCAATGGTTTCCAGTGTCATGTTCCCTTTGAATTTAAAGACATGAAATGGTATCCACTAGTCTCCTATACTCACAGTCTGTGAAACAGATAATAAAGATTTCGTTAAATAAATGAATACAGTTAAATTGACTGGTGTAATGATAAATATAAGAACATTGTATTTATGTAAATGTGCAAGATAGTATGTTACCCTTTTATAGAATCTGCCAATACTAACAGGCACTTAAAGTTCTCATCATATATTCCAATTTTAGAATGTAAAAGCTACAAATATTTATCATAACAATTAGATTCATGAATTGAGTTTGACGATTTTATTCGTAAATAAGCGTCAACAGAGGCATATACGCATGTTCTGTACTCACAAAGGACAGCTGAAAATACAATCAGACAAGTAACTAACTGGCCTTCGAGTAAATAATACTTTAATTATTCATTAAACAATTGAAGAAAATCAGGGTTCAATCAATACCAAGGTGGACACTACTTTTAGAAACATTCCAAAGGAAGTCTTATATCCACCGAAATGTACACACGACCTTCTTCCTCTAGGTATGCAAGTATGTTCTACATACACATTGAAAGACTAGAATATGAATAAATTGATGATATATTAAAATGTGTAGACGAAGATTTCACTTCCAAAGGAGTATCCAATATTTAAACTTAAGTAAAGGCAAAGGAACCATTCCTGTACTCACAGTGGCCATCTAAAAGAATGCAATCAGACAGGTTAGTTACTAGCTTTTATAAATTTGGACACTCCTTTTAGGAACATACTAACGGATATGTCTCAAATACTAGGTTTTAGTTTAGTTACTTAGTTTTAGCCGTAATCAAATACCCATTTTGGCATGTGATTTCCTTTCCCTATTTAAAAAGATAAAGTATTATACAGTTATTTTCAAAAATCATATTTGAAGACTAAAATATGATTAAAAAGATAACAATTAGATTTATGAACTGAGGATGATGATTTTATTCGTAAATAAGCGTCAACCAAGGCATATAAGCATGTTCTGTACTCACCATGGGCAGCTGAAAATACAATCAGACAAGTAACTAACTGACCTTCGAGTAAATAATACTTTAATTATTCATTAAACAATTGAAGAAAATCGGGCTTCAATCAATACCAAGGTGGACACTACTTTTAGAAACATACCAAAGGATGCCTGAAACACCAGCAACCAGCTTCAGTGTTACTTGGTATTTATTGCATAATATGTAAGATATGTAGAGTAGTATCAGACTAAAAAGAACATTAACAAGTTGACTTTTAGATTTCTATATTTACAAAGATGCTTTTTAATAATAACCAAATATCAGATATGGCATACGCTTCTGTTCTTTACATAAATAGTTTTGAAAAATCTTGATAATTTCTACACTCATCTAGGCAGACTAAAATGAGACTAGAAAAAATAAGTTGACTTGTAGATTTTTAAATTGATGAAAGTGAATTTAAATCATAACTAAATAACAAAAATGGCGTAACGTGTTTCCTTTACATTGATAGGTAAACAAAAAACTATGGCTTTTTACAATCATATTTGTAGACTGGAAATCCATTCACGGTTCTTTTCCATATGTCAGTTAGTATTCGACTAATGGTTTGCTTTTGAATGTTTTTTTAATTGCTCTGATCACAAAGTAATACCTGAAATAATCAGGTCAATTTGTGGGCTCATAAGTACGAATGGGGTAAAGGTTGAAATAACGAGCCCATGTTTAAAATCTACAGCTGAGACAGTTGAAGCAATCTGCAACCAGTTTAAATAGAACCATCGATGCAAAGATGTACTGGAGTACCTTAGCACACCATGTTTAGTACATATTCATTGTGGTATAAAAGTAAAAACATAGGGGCTCACTAATGTATTTCTAAATTGAGGGAGACTGTTTGACAAAAACAAATGCATAGTTTAAACATTCATATTTGTACTATACACTGAAATATGATTTTAACGATAACAACAAAATTGATACATTGAAGATGATCAATTTACGTGTACATAAATGTCCGATTAGGGATGTGACGATTTTTTGTACTCACCTCTCAAGACTAAAAATACAATCAAGCAGGTTATTAACTGGCCTTTGAATCAATATTACCTATTCATCAAACCATTTACACAAATTAGGGTGTAGTCAATGTAAAGGTCTCACATGCCAGTGACGGCCATTATATTGTTAGATTAATGAAAGCGAACTTAGATAGAACCAGAACGTCCAGTATGACATACGCTTACTTTTTACATAGAAGTAAAAATGCCATGCGCTTATTTTCTATATTCATATGTGTAATATAAACTGAAATATGATTAGAAAGATAACTATGAAATTTACAATTGTTGATTGTAAATTTACTTGTACATCAATATGATATCCTCTGAGATCTAAGCGAGCACCTGCGGCGGGGGTCTGGGATGAATTTTCTTGAAATGAAATGTCTAGTTAGTCGAATCCATGTTTTCTGTACTCACCTGGGGCAGCTAAAAATACAATAAGACAGGTTATTTACTAGCTTTTGAATAATATCATTATTGTTGTTATCCATCAAACAATTAACGCAAATCAGGTTTTAGCCAGTACCACGGTGGACACTTCTTTTAGGTACATACCAAAAGTACTGTCTCAAATACCAGCAACCAGCTTGGCTTTTACTAGTTACTTAAAGTGCTTCAGTAGGAGCTTAAAGAGTGTAATCCAATATCATGCACTTATTTTCTATATTCATATGTGTAATATAAACCGAAATATGATTAGAAAGATAACTATGAAATTTACAATTGTTGATTGTAAATTTACTTGTACATTAATGTAATATCCTCTGAGATCTAAGAATGAAAAACAACCAGACAAGTTGTTTACTGGCCTTTGAATTGATATTACTTAAACAATTCATCGATCCATTAACACAAATAAGGGCTCAGTCAATATGAAGGTGGTTACTGCTTTTATAGACAATCAAAGGGAGTGTGTGAATACCAGTGACCACCTAGAGTTTAATTCACTATATCAAAAAATACATAGAAAAGGTAAAGGGTAAAGGTATTTGGTTTATAGTCTTATATCCACCGAAATGTACACACGACCTTCTTCCTCTAGGTATGCAAGTATGTTCTACATACACATTAAAAGACTAGAATATGAATAAATTGATGATATATTAAAATGTGTAGACGAAGATTTCACTTCCAAAGAAGTATCCAATATTTAAACTTAAGTAAAGGCAAAGGAACCATTCCTGTACTCACAGTGGTCATCTTAAAGAATGCAATCAGACAGGTTAGTTACTAGCTTTTATAAATTTGGACACTCCTTTTAGGAACATACTAACGGAAATGTCTCAAATACTAGGTTTTAGTTTAGTTACTTAGTTTTAGCCGTAATCAAATACCAATTTTGGCATGTGATTTCCTTTCCCTATTTAAAAAGATAAAGTATGATACAGTTATTTTCAAAAATCATATTTGAAGACTAAAATATGATTAAAAAGATAACAATTAGATTTATGAATTGAGGATGATGATTTTATCCGTAAATAAGCGTCAACCAAGGCATATAAGTATGTTCTGTACTCACTACGGGCAGCTGAAAATACAATCAGACACTTTATTTACTGGCTTTTGTATTATATTATTATTGATGTTATCCACCAAACAATTCACGCAAATCAGATTTTAGCCAGTACCACGGTAGACACTGCTTTGAGGAAAAAAACAAAAGTACTGTCTAAAATATCAGCAACCAGCTTGGGTTTTACTAGTTACTTAAGGTGCTTTAGTAGGAGCTTAAGAGTGTAATCCAATATCCTTAGAATACAACATGTATGTCAATCATATCAAAGCACAGTTACTGTTTATTTCATGTTTGCAAGATATGTCAAGTGTGAGTGTGATAAGTGCTGCCATCTGCGCTTAGCGTTTTTGTGCACTAAACCTGATAACGGTTGACCATTACTGTCCGGGGTGGCCTGTTTGCCTAGGATGCGCAAACCGCTAAGTTTCTACTGAATCCATTTTCTCATGTTTAATTTTTAACCACTTAAAATTTCCTTGCTGCAACATATTTGAATATTAAAAATAGTACTAAGTTTGGCCTCGTAATGAAAGGTTTTGCAAAGGAAATCCATTCACGGTTCTATTCCAGGTGTCAGTTAGTATTCGACTAACAGTTTGCTTTTGAATATTTTTTGAATTGCTCTGATCCCAAAGGAATACCTGAAATAATCAGGTCAATGTTTGGGCTCATAAGTACGAATGGGGTAAAGGTTGAAATAACGAGCCCATGCTTAAAATCTACAGCCGAGGCAGCTGAAGCAATCTGCAGCAGGTTTAAATAGAACCACCGATGCAAAGATGTACAGGAGTACTTTAGCACATCATGTTAGTATATATTTATTGTGGTATAAATGTTAAAACATAGGGCTCACTAATGTATTTCTAAATTAAGGGAGACTATTTGACAAAATAATGCATAGTTTAAACATTTATATTTGTACAATACACTGAAATATAATTTTAACGATAACTATAAAATTGCTACATTTAAGATGATAAATTTACGTGTACATAAATGTACGATTAGGGATGTGACGATTTTTTGTACTCACCTCTCAAGACTAAAATACAATCAAGCAGGTTATTAACTGGCCTTTGAATCAATATTACCTATTCATCAAACCATTTACACAAATTTGGGTGTAGTCAATGTAAAGGTCTCACATGCCAGTGACGGCCATTATATTGTTAGATTAATGAAAACGAACTTAAATAGAACTAAAACGTCCAGTATGGCATACGCTTACTTTTTACATAGAAGTAAAAATGCAATGCGCTTATTTTCTATATTCATATGTGTAATATAAACTGAAATATGATTAGAAAGATAACTATGAAATTTACAATTGTTGATTGTAAATTTACTTGTACTTCAATGTAATATATGCGATATGAACAAATAAGGGCTCAGTCAATATAAAGGTGGTTACTGCTTTTATAGACAATCAAAGGGAGTGTGTGAATACCAGTGACCACCTAGAGTTTAATTCACTATATCAAAAAATACATAGAAAAGGTAAAGGGTAAAGGTATTTGGTTTATAGTCTTATATCCACCGAAATGTACACACGACCTTCTTCCTCTAGGTATGCAAGTATGTTCTACATACACATTGAAAGACTAGAATATGAATAAATTGATGATATATTAAAATGTGTAGACGAAGATTTCACTTCCAAAGGAGTATCCAATATTTAAACTTAAGTAAAGGCAAAGGAACCATTCCTGTACTCACAGTGGCCATCTAAAAGAATGCAATCAGACAGGTTAGTTACTAGCTTTTATAAATTTGGACACTCCTTTTAGGAACATACTAACGGATATGTCTCAAATACTAGGTTTTAGTTTAGTTACTTAGTTTTAGCCGTAATCAAATACCCATTTTGGCATGTGATTTCCTTTCCCTATTTAAAAAGATAAAGTATTATACAGTTATTTTCAAAAATCATATTTGAAGACTAAAATATGATTAAAAAGATAACAATTAGATTTATGAACTGAGGATGATGATTTTATTCGTAAATAAGCGTCAACCAAGGCATATAAGCATGTTCTGTACTCACCATGGGCAGCTGAAAATACAATCAGACAAGTAACTAACTGACCTTCGAGTAAATAATACTTTAATTATTCATTAAACAATTGAAGAAAATCGGGCTTCAATCAATACCAAGGTGGACACTACTTTTAGAAACATACCAAAGGATGCCTGAAACACCAGCAACCAGCTTCAGTGTTACTTGTTATTTATTGCATAATATGTAAGATATGTAGGGTGGTATCAGACTAAAAACAACATTAACACCAAATACCAGCAACCAGCTTGGGTTTTACTAGTTACTTAAGGTGCTTTAGTAGGAGCATAAAGAGTGTAATCCAATATCCTTAGAATACAACATGTATGTCAATCATATCAAAGGACAGTTACTGTTTATCTCATGTTTGCAAGATATATCAAGTGTGAGTGTGATACGTGCTGCCATCTGCGCTTACTACTGCCAGGCACTGGCCTGCGTTTTTGTGCAGTAAACCAAATAATGGTTGACCATTACTGTCCGGGCTGGCCTGTTTGCCTGGGATGCGCACACCGCTAAATTTCTACTGAATACATTTTCTTATGTTTAATCTTTAACCACTTAAAATTTCCTTGCTGCAACATATTTGAATATTAAAATTAGAACTAAGTTTGGCCTCGTTATGATAGGTTTTGCAAAGGAAATCCATTCACGGTTCTATTCCAGGTGTCAGTTAGTATTCGACTAACAGTTTGCTATTGAATATTTTTTAAATTGCTCTGATCACAAAGGAATACCTGAAATAATCAGGTCAATGTTTGGGCTCATAAGTACGAATGGGGTAAA
Source organism: Maea johnstoni (assembly GCA_963942565.1). Taxonomy (NCBI): domain Eukaryota; kingdom Metazoa; phylum Annelida; class Polychaeta; order Spionida; family Magelonidae; genus Maea; species Maea johnstoni. The sequence continues at coordinate 4,956,983 of OZ012689.1, read as the reverse complement.
GGTTGAAAAGAAGAGCCCATGATTAAAATCTACAGCTGAGGCAGCTGAAGCAATCTGCAGCAGGTTTAAATAGAACCACCGATGCAAAGATGTACAGGAGTACATTAGCACACCATGTTTAGTATATATTCATTGTGGGATAAAAGTAAAAACATAGGGGCTCACTAATGTATTTCTATATTGAGGGAGACTATTTGACAAAAAATGCATAATTTAAACATTCATATTTGTACTATACACTGAAATATAATTTTAACAATAACTATAAAATTGCTACATTTAAGATGATAAATTTACGTGTACATAAATGTCCGATTAGGGATGTGACGATTTTTTGTACTCACCTCTGAAGACTAAAAATACAATCAAGCAGGTTAATAACTGGCCTTTGAATCAATTTTACCTATTCATCAAACCATTTACACAAATTAGGGTGTAGTCAATGTAAAGGTCTCACATGCCATTGACGGCCATTAGATTGTTAGATTAATGAAAATGAATTTAAATAGAACTAAAACGTCCAGTATGACATACGCTTACTTTTTACATCGAAGTAAAAATGCCATGCGCCTATTTTCTATATTCATATTTGTAATATAAACTGAAATATGATTAGAAAGATAACTATGAAATTTACAATTGTTGGTTGTAAATTTACTTGTACATCAATGTAATACATGCGATATGAACATTTTTTGTACATACCTCTGCCGCCTAAGAATACAGTTAGACAGTTTACTAATTGGCTTTTGAATCAATATTACCGACATCATTCATCGAGCAATTGATACAAATCATGAAAAAGTCAATATAATGTTGGACATTGCTTATAAGAACATACCAAAGGGGGTGTCTGAAATACAAGCAACAACCTTGAGTATAATTTGTTATATTGATAAATAAATGAGAAAATATGCACGTTTGTTGAAAACACATTGAAAGAAAAGATAACTGTATATATAAAAGATAATTATTCATCAAGCAATTAACACAAATAAGGGCTCAGTCAATATGAAGGTGGTTACTGCTTTTATAGACAATCAAAGGGAGTTTGTGAATACCAGTGACCACCTAAATTTTTATTCACTATTTCAAAAAATAGGTAGAAAAGGTAAAGGGTAAAGGTATTCGGTTTATAGTCTTGTATCCACCGAAATGTTCACACGACCTTCCTCCCCTAGGTTTGCAAGTATATTCTACATACACATTGAAAGACTAAAAATGCCATGCGCCTATTTTCTATATTCATATTTGTAATATAAACTGAAATATGATTAGAAAGATAACTATGAAATTTACAATTGTTGGTTGTAAATTTACTTGTACATCAATGTAATATATGCGATATGAACATTTTTTGTACATACCTCTGTGGCCTAAGAATACAGTTAGACAGTTTACTAATTGGCTTTTGAATCAATATTACCGACATAATTCATCGAGCAATTGATACAAATCATGAAAAAGTCAATATAATGTTGGACATTGCTTATAAGAACATACCAAAGGGGGTGTCTGAAATACCAGCAACAACCTTGAGTTTAATTTGTTATATTGATAAATAAATGAGAAAATATGCACGTTTGTTGAAAACACATTGAAAAAAAAGATAACTGTATATATAAAAGATAACTATTCATCAAGCAATTAACACAAATAAGGGCTCAGTCAATATGAAGGTGGTTACTGCTTTTATAGACAATCAAAGGGAGTTTGTGAATACCAGTGACCACCTAAATTTTTATTCACTATTTCAAAAAATAGGTAGAAAAGGTAAAGGGTAAAGGTATTCGGTTTGAAGTCTTGTATCCACCGAAATGTTCACACGACCTTCCTCCCCTAGGTTTGCAAGTATATTCTACATACACATTGAAAGACTAAAATATGAACAAATTGATGATATATTTAAATGTGTTGACGACAAAAATTTCACTTCCAAAGGAGTACACAATATTTAAACTTAAGTAAAGGCACAGGAGCCATTCCTGTACTCACTTTCTTTAACTAAAAAATGCAATCAGACAGGTTACTTACTGGATTTTATAATGTTGGACACTCCTTTTAAGAACATACCAACGAAAATGTCTCAAATACCAGGGACCAAGGTTTTAGTATAAGAGTTTATTCTAGTTTATTTAGTTTACTTGCTATTCAATGCATAATATTCACCATACATTCATAGAAGTCTAAAACTAAAATATGAAAATGTTGACAATTAGATTTCTAAATCAAGGAAGATGAACTTTCATCCTAACAAAATGTTCAAAATTGCATATACATGTACCTAGTTCCTATACATTGATAGATAAACAAAAACTATGTCAGTATTTACGTGTACATAAATGTCCGATTAGGGATGTGACGATTTTTTGTACTCACCTCTGAAGGCTAAAAATACAATCAAGCAGATTATTAACTGGCCTTTGAATCAATTTTACCTATTCATCAAACCATTTACACAAATTAGGGTGTAATCAATGTAAATGTCTCACATGCCAGTGACGGCCATTAGATTGTTAGATTAATGAAAACGAAGTTAGATAGAACCATAACGTCAAGTATGACATACGCTTACTTTTTACATAGAAGTAAAAATGCCATGCGCCTATTTTCTATATTCATATTTGTAATATAAACTGAAATATGATTAGAAAGATAACTATAAAATTTACAATTGTTGATTGTAAATTTACTTGTACATCAATGTAATACATGCGATATGAACATTTTTTGTACATACCTCTGCCGCCTAAGAATACAGTTAGACAGTTTACTAATTGGCTTTTGAATCAATATTACCGACATTATTCATCCAGCAATTGATACAAATCAACATTAAGTCATTATAATGTTGGACATTGCTTATAGGAACATACCAAAGGGGGTGTCTGAAATACCAGCAAAAACCTTGAGTTTAATTTGTTATATTGATAAATAAATGAGAAAATATGCACGTTTGTTGAAAACACATTGAGAAAAAGATAACTGTAGAATGTTCAAAATGGCAAATACCTAGTTCCTATACATTGATAGATAAACAAAAAACTATGTCAGTATTTTCTACATTCATTTTTGTGGGCTAAAATGTTATTAAAACTTTAAGAATCCATGAATTGATGAAGATTAATTTGCCCTATAAACATGTGTCCGACAAGGCAAGTGAGTAAGATTTGTGTACTCACCTAGGTAAGCTAAAACACAATCAGACAAGTTACTAACTGGCTGTTGAAGTAATATTACTATTATTATCATCCATCAAACAATAAATTGTAGATTTATAAATTGATGTAGTTTAATTTCAATCATAACTAAATACCAAAAATGGGATAACGTGTTTCCTTTACATTGATAGGTAAACAAAATCAACTATAAAATTTACAATTGTTGATTGTAAATTTACTTGTACATCAATGTAATACATGCGATATGAACATTTTTTGTACATACCTTGGCCGCCTAAGAATACAGTTAGACAGTTTACTAATTGGCTTTTGAATCAATATTACCGACATTATTCATCCAGCAATTGATACAAATCAACATTAAGTCATTATAATGTTGGACATTGCTTATAGGAACATACCAAAGGGGGTGTCTGAAATACCAGCAAAAACCTTGAGTTTAATTTGTTATATTGATAAATAAATGAGAAAATATGCACGTTTGTTGAAAACACATTGAGAAAAAGATAACTGTAGAATGTTCAAAATGGCAAATACCTAGTTCCTATACATTGATAGATAAACAAAAAACTATGTCAGTATTTTCTACATTCATTTTTGTGGGCTAAAATGTTATTAAAACTTTAAGAATCCATGAATTGATGAAGATTAATTTGCCCTATAAACATGTGTCCGACAAGGCAAGTGAGTAAGATTTGTGTACTCACCTAGGTAAGCTAAAACACAATCAGACAAGTTACTAACTGGCTGTTGAAGTAATATTACTATTATTATCATCCATCAAACAATAAATTGTAGATTTATAAATTGATGTAGTTTAATTTCAATCATAACTAAATACCAAAAATGGGATAACGTGTTTCCTTTACATTGATAGGTAAACAAAAAACTATGCCTTTTTACATTCATATTTGTAGACTGAAATGTGATTGAAATATAAATTTATAGATTTATGAATTGGTGGTGATTTATTTACTTGTACATAGTTGTCTGATTCAGTATATAGGTGTTACCTGTACTTACGTTCGTCAACTAGAAATACAATTACACAGGTTACTAACTTGCTTTTGAAATAATTTAACTATGATTATTTATCAAGCAGTTGATGCAAACCTGGGTTCAGTCAATATCATTGTTGACACTGACTTTGGGAACATACAAAAGAAAATGTCATAAAGGAAAATTCCACCATGGATATAACATAGGTTCTTATGGTATCCTATACTTAAACCCAAGTTCCCATCGGTGCCAACCTTCTTACAAAAAGGGGTGTCTGAAATACCAGCAACAATCTTGAGTTTAATTTGTTATATTGATAAAAAAATGAGAAAATATGCACGTTTGTTGAAAACACATTGAAAAAAAGATAACTGTAGAATTGACAAATTGCTGATAATAATATTTGCATATGCTTCTTTTCTTTGATATATAGATACAAACTATTGCACATTTTCTACACTCTGAAGACTAAAATATAATCATTAAGATAACTATAGGATTCATGAATTCTTGATAATGAATGAACTTGTAAATATATGTCTGATGAGGCATATGGATGTTTTCTGTACTTACATGAATCTAAAAATACAGTCAATCAGGTTACTAGTTGTCTCACACACAAATCAGGGTGGACACTTCTTACAGGACACCACAGGGGAGTGATTCAAATATCAGCCACCACTTCAGTTCGACTTGCTATTTAATGCATAACATAAACAGGAAAGAAGAAGGCTAGAATAACGTGAAAGATATACTATTACATAAGTGTGGAAGATTAACTTCAGTAAGAATGAAAATACCATCAGACAGGGTACTCACTGGCTTCATCACATTATTATTATTATTTTAAAGGGTCACGTGGAATACCAGCCACACTCGGTAGGGAAGCTCTAGTTAAAGTTCAAAAACAAATTCAACTCATAGAACACAAAACATTCTGTAAAAAGATACCAGTATTGTCCAAAGTTCTCGCCGAGCTCAATAGTTCAAACACACAAATCAGAATTAATACACAACCACTCACTAACCTATTACGGCATTTTGGGCATAGGTGCTGATGACCAGGGCCATGAGGCATAATACCACAAATCGCTTGTCCATGTTTCTGCAAAATTAGAAAAGAAACATTGACAATTTTACGTCATGTACATTACAATTTGTTCTCCGTTCATGGCACCAGGCATCCTGACCAAGGGATCTGCATTCCTGTGGCGGGCAGAATGCTTGGTGCTGCTGGTAG
>OZ012689.1:4905908-4945908 GCA_963942565.1 Maea johnstoni | reverse complement strand
TCGGCGAAATTTTTTTTCGGAAAAATCCAAAATCACGAATTCGGTTAATTTTCGCCTCGGATTAATTTCCTATTTTACAGTACAAAGTATTATGCATTATGTTGGTGGCCGGTAGGGGAAAAGGTTATGGAAACACATTGAGGACACTGCACAGTATACCATGTCGTTTATTCTTTATCTCCCCAGGGTAGAACATCAGGGTATTTGCCATAAAGAGTCAGTATACGGCCCACGGAGTAAGAGGGCATTGACAAGTTCAGAATGTCACAGCTGTGAACCCGTGACCTATTTCCATCATTATAATAGGGCAGTTCACCCATTCATACCCGTAATACCCGGTTAGTCTGAGACAAATATCTATATCTTAAAACATGGAGAGTTTCACGGAAAAATTGGAATGAAAATTATGATTTCTCCTCTTAAGAACACATATCCTCAAGATGTGTAATATATATTGCCTCGTGTTTGAACTCTGTTGAACCACTTAATCACTTTAGGAGTGGTAGGGTTAATAGACGATAAAGGTGTTTTTTGTAATACATTCAGAGTGTTTTTTCGTGAGGAACATTTTCGTGTTGGCATTTTGCATGATTCAATTCCTAGCTATCCGTCATTGTTCATTACTTACAGTCCCTAGGTGCTAGGAATCTCTAGAAAACAACACCTTTTATCCTCTTTTGTGAGAAATATTTGGTTGACCTAAAAATGGAGACGAGGTCAACCGTCTTCATTTACAGATTTCACACAGGATGCCTCGCAATAAACTCGAAAAAAGTGTCAAATATCTTAACGCTAGGTACATCAGGCTAGACATTCTAGTATAGGTGATTTTCCGTGATCCTAAATTGGAGTTATATTCAAACCCGAATGTGTCCTGGTTTTAACCCTTCCAATGCTGCTACTTTCGTCCGAAGCACAAGAATGTAACTATTTTTGAAAACCATCTAATACTTGTCATGTTGGTATTCATTGGAAAGCTCACTCAGAGCACTCTCGGATGAGTACCCATGTGCCAGGTTTTAAGTCATTTGTTTAGGTTTGTTGCATTATTTTGTATTGGCCAAATTAGCCACCAGCAGCATAAGGGTTAAACCATATGTTTCTTTGACACATGTAAAGAATAGGTATGGGAGGGGTCGAGACAAATAGATCATTCGAATGACATTCCAGATATAGGGTATCCCCAAAAATTAGATCACCATTATTTCAGACTGTGAAAATGTTAGTGACACATTTCTAATTACTGTCTGATGTTATTGCAAATGAGGAGAAATGATATTGTGCATCGTAGATAACTAATATCATTTGCATATTTACATTTGTAACATATGATTAGAACATAAATATTTCTTATACACACACACACACACACACACGCACACACACACACACACACACACACACACATGGAGACAGTGAGAAGGTGGTTGAAATATATTCACTGTACACGTGATAGATGGGCATCTCTACCTTAGCATCTGTGAAATGCAGACACCGTGATCATGTGTCATGGTCAGCTGATTCATACCCATGGGCGAGCGAGCACAAGTAGGGTCACATACGAAAGCATGCACCCAACCATGTACCCAGATGAAGGTGATGGGGTGTGTGGTCATTATTAGTGGTATTCATACCCAAAGATTCTACCCTTACCGTCTGCAGGTCAAACGCGCGTAAACGTGAATAATTGGTTTGCGTTGTCTTGTATTGCCTTTTGTATGTGCTATATGTAAATCTATGCAAATCTAACACAATTGACTACCGTATCCAAACATATCTTGTACCACTGGCCTGTTGGAGCATGTATGTTGGTTATAAACTATGTGTATCGTAAGTGAACAGATACCCACTCTCATATTGTATAGGTAAATTACCATTTCTACCATTACAAAAATGTACTCAAGTTTTCTTTCTTAGTAGCGTTTTTGTTATGGCCTGTGTGTACTTTAAGTGGGCAGATATCCACTTTCATATTATAAAAGGTAAATTACCCTTCCTATCATCACAAACATGTACTCAAGTTTTCTTTCCTAGGAGTGCTTTTGTTATGACCAGTGAGTAATATAAGTGGGCAGGTATCCAAATACCCCGTCTAATCTCCCCTATGTCACAGTAGACCCACTGTCAGATATGGTATATGTTCTCTGGGTGCCTTTGGCTAGATTATAGGGTGCTGAAATAGCACTGTCTCCTCTATGTATGGTATACATACTACGATGCCAATCACTATCAAAACATCCGCCAACTTCCAGAAAACTCGTGAACAAAAAGATACTTGAAAGGAAGGCTGGGTAGATTGCACTATTGATATGAATACAATGGTATACATGTATCAAGATCAATTGGAATTTGTAGTTAAGATGATCATCCCTTTTTTCTGCCACACTGCGATTTAGTCGTGACTAGCCATTCGTTAGTGGTGGGGGAAACCTTACCTATACAGTAGTGTATTGTATTGTATATTATGTGTATTGACTGTACGAGTGGAGTGCAAAATTATAACAAATACAACAAAAATGTTTGGTAGTAAATAAACAAAATGAAAATAATAAAGTAAGTGTACGAAAACAATAATCGATTAACAGGACACATGTTACTACAGTGAAAGTCAGCTTAAAGAAGGCTAAGGATATTTGTTTGCTGTGTTTCACTACTGCGCAGGGTCCTGTACTTGAATCCCGCCTAAGGTATGTGATAACGTTTCCAGTGACTTAGTGTAACTTGATGTATTCTCTTAGGTAATCATATTCATGGATAACACGTCAAAAAATAAGCCAAGCACATCAATGACCCACGTAGCTTGCGAACCAAAGCCACGTCCAGTTGTGAGGTCATCCATGCATCCATGCCCAGGAAACTGGGTGGCAATCGGGCCTGTATTACGACCGGGCTGCCCATGCACTTAGTGCAGGATTAAAATGTCGGCACTGTACCGAACAGTCACTATTGAGCATGAAATTGCATAAAAAGTGAAGATACACGAAATTCCATTCCATTTCAATTATCATAAATGCAATTATCGCCTGAGTACACTATGATTATATAAGTAATTCAGCAGTTTAAAACGGTTCGTAAATATACTTATTTTTGTGTGAAAAGTCATTACCAATTCCTTAACACCATTGTAATTATCTTAAATCATACAGTACACATATATGTGCTGCCACTCTTAAGAATGCACTCACTATATGTTAAGCATAATTACAGGTTAGAAAGCGTGGCAGTGTGCATAGAAGTGACCAATGAGAAATACGTTACAAACATGCCAGGAGATCTTTATAGTCAAAAATGAAACGTTAAATGCCATAATTCGCATAAGTACCCTACTATGCAGACAATTATGTATTGCTTGCACTCAACAGTATAGGGCAAATACTTGCCATTCCATCTTAAACATTGCCTTTGAAAATTGCTCAAAGTTTTTGTGCTACTAAAAACCTCAAATTGGTTGATGAATGTACCATTTTGACTCGTACCAATTGTATTCAACTTAAGAGCGCTGTAACACAATAGCCAGGTGTGTTACTATCTAGATTACTTTGGATAAACATGTAATTAGTGTAAGGTAACCCATCTCCAGGTTGCTGACGAAAGATTTCCAGCACAAAGGAGGTCTATGGGGTCTAATTTGATACTAGTATCGCGTTACTGAATAATGTGTACATGTTTAGAGCTGTTTATTCTCTTTTCTGTTATCAGAAAGTTATAGCGGAACGCTTTTGTTTGTTGCTCTGTTTGTTTTTAGGCTTTTTGATGTTCCTAGCAGCTTCCTCAACCCTTTTGCTGTTGGTAACTAATTTGGCCAGTACAAACTTATGCAAAAAGATGGAAAATGAATGAAGCCCTGGCACATGTGTACGCCATCTGAGAGTACTCAGCGAAGCTTTCCAATGAATACCAAAGTGACAGGGTTTAGATTGTTTTTTACAAACCATTGCATCCTTATGCTTTGGAAGAAAGTAGTTTCAGCATTGGAAAGGTTAACAAGGTAAAAACATGAGAAAAAAAACTAGGAGCACAAATAAATTTCCACTTCTTCAGGAATATTCCTTTTTGGGTTTTTATTTGCAAGGATTTCAAATACATGTAGAAATCCTTCGTTACACCATGGATACATAGCGACCGAGCTAATCCACTGGTATGAATACAGCATACATAGTAAATTCGACTAAGATCTCACGCTTGAGAGCCTTGTGCCTGCCACATATATATATATATATATATATATATATATATATATATATATATATATATATATATATATATATATATATATATATATATATATATATATATATATATATATATATATATATATATATATTTATATATATATATATATATATATATATATATATATATATATATATATATATATATATATATATATATATATATATATATATATATATATATATATATATATATATATATATACAGTATATGTATATTATCAAATATAGTTATGGAATGCTTACTCAATACTATGCAGCCAATGCACCTAGCCTTAAAAGCCTACCATGAGCCCCTCCAAGTGTATACATAGGTTGTTTGTTTATACACGCTCTACCTGCTTAGAAATATACAGGTGGTTTGCATTGTATTGTATATGTATTGACTATATACTTCAGTGGAGCAAAATCATAGGCGAATGTACATCGATATATAAGATATCTAACGAGATGCTATCACTTGCTAGTGACACTTCACAAAAAGAAGGGAAGCCGGTAATCAATTATGATGGTAATTATAAATGTTTAAACGTGAAGGTCAGAGGTCACACGGTGCATGACATTGCACTGAGTATTTTAACACGTAATTGGTGCTTACACTAATAGAGGGTACAGTATCTACATACCTTCATTCCTGTATAAACAAAGGTGGGGAGAAAGATTGCCAAGTAAACTAACCCTTTTGCTCCTGTAGATAGCACATGGTCTGACAAATTCAAACATAAAACATCAAATGTATTAACATGTATTCGTTGTACTTTTCAATGTTTATTTTTTCTTTCTAACATTTTTTTATTTAGTTATCATACTTTGTATTTGTAATTGTATTTTATGTCAGATTTGTTTAATAAAGAATACAATACAATACAATACAACATGGAAATATCTAGAGGGACTTTAAAACCGAACAGGAAAACAGCTATTTCTCAAGATATTGCTTGGTTATACGAAATTATCAATTCCATTTCTAATTAAATTTAGGTGACATATCTTGTATTTTTTTTTATTTTCTTTGAATGTTTTTATTCGTGTAAGGCCAAATGTATGTCTCAGAACTGCCTACAGAAATGGACATGGCGGACAGTAGATGATAATTAAAAAGAGATTGTTCAAGATTCAATAAAAAGGACTCTAACTATATGACTCTGCATACTGGTGGCAATCGGGTGTGCGGTCGTGTATTTGTGTATCATACCGGGGCTGACCACGCATTTAGTGCAGGAATTAAATGTTGACACTACATCAGTTGTCGTGACGCGGGTCAGTCGCTAGATAATGCCCGGATATTCTGGATATGTCCAGCTAGCATAAACAAGTATATAGAATTGACCTAGAATGGTGGGAAAAGTGGCGCTAAGATAGACACACAAACGTACCAATATGCGGTAGCAAGGTGACCATGTAACAACAAAGTAGGGCCATCGCATGCTAGACAAAACACCATGCACTGTTCCGGGCTATTTGATGGGAAGGGGGATCAGCAATAAATAATGTCTTAAGGCCACTGTTCCTTACTGAGAACCCATAAAGATCAGGTTATACCCCTTGCTTCAGGGTATCTGATAACCGCACCACACCCACAGTGTCAACTGTGTTTAACTCATACCTACACACATACAATGTACATACATACATGCATAGGTACGTACTTACGTATGTACGTCGTATGTATGTACGTACGTATGTATGTATGTATGTATGTATGTATGTATGTATGTATGTATGTATGTACGTACGTACGTACGTACGTACGTATGTATGTATGTATGTATGTATGTATGTATGTATGTATGTATGTATGTATGTATGTATGTGTGTATGCATGTATGTGTATCTTCACAAGGCAGTTAAAAGAAGCTTTTAAATGAAAGTCTTTCGTCCTATGGCAAAGAGCCCACCATCAAACACCTTTTGAACTTTACGTTCACTTTACGAAGATAATTTCTAAAGTTGTCAGACTACTCGCGAACATGCACGGGTCGTCCCATTAAAATCTGCATAGCACAACTGGTCTGACAACTTAAGAACATGACGTTGAGCATTGAACAAGAAAATTAGGAGATATTTTGAAAACATCCAAAGAAGTTTTGTCAACCCAACAAGTAAAACGACTTTTAGTAAAATGTTCTGCGTTACCAAAACATTTTATAATACATCAAATGACGAATATTCCCCAGATACTAATGGGTTCATTATGGTTGAAAAGGGTTAAAGTAGGGGATCCGGGCACCCTTTTTCATGCCTTGCAGAAGGAAGGGGACACTGACAGATGGCCTGGATGGATGACTCAACAGAAAGGACTCCCCTCCTAATACCAGTGGTGGTAAAACCTGTAGCAACACGTAAACTACCACTTGATAAGCACCTGTCGAGGCCGGAAGAAAACGATACCACATCGAGGCTGTCCCCATCGGCACAAGGTCGAGTGCAAGGTCATGTTTTTATTAACCCTCATACTGCTGGTGGCCAATTTGGCCTATGCAGAATAATTCAAAAAAGCTCAAAAATACCTGAAACCCTGGCATGTGGGTACTCATCTGAGAGTTATCCAATGAATACCAACGCGACATGGTTTAGATGGTTTTCAAAGATCTTTGCATCTTTGATCTTAGTAAAAAAGTAGCCTTAATATTGAAAGTGTTAACACTTTCACGTACGTAAGAAAGAACTCACAATTCACAAATCGTAATAACCGTTGTTAATCAAATTTAATGTGTCAATGAAAGTTGTAAGTGTATCATCATATGTGGAAAAATGATACGTTTTATAGGTGTCAACCATTTTGAAAACAGGCTATATTTTTACAATATCTAAGCTATGTGGGCGTTATTAGGTTAATAATAGGTTAAAGATACAGGTGTTTGTAAATACAGAGTGGCCCTCACTAGCTATGGGTTTTATATATTGGCTATAAGTTCACTCGCAAAAAGGATCTATGTTTTTTTTTACTTTACCACATTTTGGCAAATCGCCAATTCGAAGAACGCATTATTTAAAATGCATTAATCATAAGAAAACCGGACGAACTCGTTTTAGCAACTGGGTGCAGAGTGCTATAAAGGAAGAAAAACTATTCGTAAACACAGGCATGAATGTTATGTTTCTCATAGCTGCCGTAAGGTTGACGACTTCTACCACTGTTGTAGATATGTCGTAGTAATGCTACTTTGATTATGATCGTCGTAGTTACGATGCACAAAATGTCGTTAGTTATTTTAATTGATTTCAGATTTTGACACTAGTTGCATTATGTTGCATATACAGTTGCATTGCATTGCTTATACTCAGACATGCTGTATTTTGTAAAGCTGTCAAAAAGTGCCATTTCCTTGACCACTAATTTTAAAGTTAAGTTCCTCCCTGTTTAATTTGGTTAAGGTTTTGTTTTTTATTAGTATAACTTGAGCTCGTATCGAGTTTACAAAGTTGTTTTGGGTTTTTTGAGTTCTCTGTTTGTATACTTTTCTATAATTTATATGTATTGTTTACTTCCATTTGGTCATCGAGTGGTCAATAAATATTCTATACTATACATGACCGCTGCCAATGTACATCGCAATTAGATACTTCAAATCAGCATGCCCTTAATTATAACGATGTACTTAGCTATCAGTAGATATCCTATCCATTTGTCCTCGATCTTAGGGCAGAGGGCAATGTTAAATTATCTGTAATTAACATCAGGATATAAAACCTAATCAAATGTTATGAAGAGAGAATTCTTATTGGATGGAACAGCAGTGATAATGACTATTTTTACTTCTTATTAGACAGTGTGTTTTGATAGTACGTTGTAAAATGTATGATGTTCCACGAATCCTACAGATAAATAAGGACACAATATTCAACAAAAAATGGTTAATACACATACATGAATTAGTGGAGAACCATATTGGTAGTGATTTTCATTCCCATTTCATGTATTGCTATATAGTACATTGAAAAATATATGATGTGTCACAAATCCAATAGATAAATAAAAACAATATATTCCACAATTAAGGTTGATACATCTACATGAATTAGTAGTGATATTTATTCCAATTTAGTGTATTGCTATAAAGTATATTGTAAAATGCATGATGTTTCACTAGTCCTATAGATAAACAAAAACACAATACTCAGCAATTAAGGTTCATACATCTACATTAATTACCACATTCATGTGACCCCTCTTTGCCCTGCTGGGGCACTAGAGAGTAGTAACAATTGTAAAGTGGGAAGATCACATGTCATTTTAGTCATTTTAGTCATTTTAGTCATTTTACACCCAGACCCTAATGGAGAAGAGTTTGTTTTCGTACAGATCGCTTAAAATTCTCCAGTCGTACAAATAAATTATTTGACTAGGCGTCTGGCAAGTATGTGGGTTAGTTTGTTCACATATTAGTCCTGTGTGTTGCCCAGAATGGTATAAGTACACTGATAGTCCATGATGTGTTTACTCAACGGGGGCATCTCTTGTGCTGAACACGATTCGAATAATCAAATGGCTTGGGTGTGCTTACAAAGAGGCGCAGTCGTACTTAAATGCCTTGTAGGGGAGTGAAAGGTTTAATATTCACCAAATAAACACGACAGTAGGCCATTCTTGTTCCATATGCTTGAGGCTTTTGCTTATCATCACTGTATTATCACGTATTTGAGGTTTTTTTAACTTTTAAAAAGTTTTAAAATGATGAACACATATCATCATATTTTGAATTTTCACTAGGATTAAGATACTTGTATATATAAAACAAAAGGTTTTTAAGAGTTTTTAAAAGGTTTTAAAAGTTTTAGAGTGATGAATACATACCATAATAATTTCAGATTTTCACTAGGATGAAGATACATATACAACAAAAACTTTTTTTAAGTTTTAGAGTGATGAACACATATCATCATATTTCAAATTTTCACAAGGATAATGATACATATAAAAAAAAGCAGTATGTTTATTTGCTGTAATTGTAAAAAAGCGGGTTATGTTTCCTTATGCTTCCTTCTGATCCTATGTTTTACTTATTAATTTTATTAATTTTTCATTGTCTTAAAGGTTAAAGGTTATACCACTCCACCTATTCATTCCTTCTCGTATTGATGCCATGGTTTGGAGTTAGTCGGTGGTCTATGTCGGTTAACACACCCCATAGTCCTACACTTATCCAAGAAGGGAAGAAAACGAAAATTTCATCCCATTTCAATAGGTGATATATGTTGCATAATTCTTTACACCATAGGGTGACTTATACTGTGCCTATATCTATATTGTTATAGTACAGTATAGGTACAGTATACGAGTGTCATACATAGTATGTAGCTGTCAAATTTGTGGAGGGGCAAGGCTGCGAGTGTGGGTGATTTGGGGGTGCGGGGGCAATCACATACCTAAATACCATGCCCCAAAACTGTTATGATTCACTTACATGTGATATATGTTTTATGAGATAAGCGGAAATGGGATATTCTTCAAAACACATAAATTATGCTTCACACCATTCTTTTCTAAAGGTTCTTGACATAGAATTGTCTCGCCCTACCCCCGGGGGATGAAGGATACTCAAGATGAGGTTAAGGTCAACATGTCAACCCCATAAATCCCTGAAATAAGGGTGGAGGCAGCCATTGTGGGGTGCGTCATAAAAAACAGGCTAGGCCACAAATAAGAAAGACATCATTGTGGTGAATCATATTGTCTAACCGCCATGTTGTGGTAACCTTTATAAAGAAAAACAACAACAACTCTGTTCTCACCGCGAAACCTTAACCCTTCTGATGCTGAGGGCTACTGTCATCCAAAGCACAAGGACACAATTTTTTGTAAAAACATTTAAACCCTGTCATGCTGGTATTCATTCGATAGCTCTTGCTGAGTACTCTCAGATTAGTACACATGTGCCAGGGTTTCAGACATTTTCAGGGTTTTTGCATCATTTTGTATTGGCCAAATTAGCCACCAGCAGCAAATGGGTTAATCTCTAGGATTATCCCACAGGTATTCATATCAAGGTGTCTCAACATCGAGGTAAATACAACAAAATCTGCACATCTCAGAGAAAAGGGGACCAGCAGAAACTTGAAATACCCGTTCTGTGGCTTTTGTCTAATTTGTGGTTTGGGTTAATGCGGGCTGAAACTGATAGGCGAGGAATGTTCATTTCCGAGTTGCCTACATATTGTTTTTCAAGGGTTTTTTACTATGAGAATAAGGTTCATTTGAAGTTTATGTGGTGCATTCTTTATTACTGGGAGATAGATGCAAGAAAGTCAAACGTAAAATGCAGGTCAGATTAACACACGTAGAACTGGTATCACAAACTCGTTGTAAAACATTTAAACACATCAGGTGTACCGTAAGAAGTCGAATGGCTTGTTCTATAAAACGTAAACTTACAATATTGCCTAATAGAAGTAATCAAACATATAGGGAATCTCAGTAAAACCTGGTAAGCTTTGGAATTGTGTAGGTAATCATCTCTCGTTGTATTATAAGCCAAATCTTTGTTAACGGTCTGCCACCCGTTTTAAAGGGTGACTCAGACATGTAGAAGAAGAGCTTGTTGTATATACAGGTGATACTGATAGCATGAAGGATATTATGAAATGAATATGATACACTTCAAAATTGTCTCTGCCTATACGTGGGCGACAGATGACACAGAGTAAGAATTGAAGGTTTTCGGTGGTTGCCTCGGTCTATAGAGGAATCGAACTACTAACCCCGACATGGGATTGAACTCTGGACCCCACGCCTCCAAACACCCTGGCTGGCAATCTAGCCACTGCGCCATTGAGTCTGGTCTGTACAAGCCAAATCTTAACCAACCAAATCTAAATATTCGAGGAAGGTTTACTATAAACGTTTACTATATATATGACGGTTTACTATATACATATACATTTACACACACACACACACACACACACATATATATATATATATATATATATATATATATATATATATATATATATATATATATATATATATATATATATATATATATATATATATATATATATATATATATATATATATATATATATATATATATATATATATATATATATATATATATATATATATATATATATATATATATATATATATATATATATACTATATATATATATATATATATATATATATATATATATATATATATATTAATATATATATATATATATATATATATATATATATATATATATATAATATATATATACATGACCTAACACGAGTTATGTGTGCCTTTAGTTCATAATCCACCTACATGTGTTCACCTGATGCATATCAGCTGACATCGTATATGCGTAGATGATGATCGTGTACGTGTCAAATCGTATTTTGCTTGAACACTTTTACTGAGTGATTCACCATAAAATGATTTGAGAATACATGATATCCTAAAAGATATACCTTATATACGATACATGTGCATTGGCTCATATATATAAGTTTTTACAGCCTTTTTGAAACAAATTTGCAACAGAGATGTAAGATTATGCCTTTGACTGAGAAGAATGGACATTGACTACCAGTGTTCAAAATAGCAGTAATAAGCAATGTACAATATCTTTAGTATTTCCACTTAGAAATTTTCTAAAAAGGGAAGGAGTTTTCATTATACATGAACCCATCAACCCTTGTAATTGCCAAAAAGTATACTTGGAAAAAGATATGAAAGAGAAAAGTTGATCAGAAACCAATTTGTTTCAAAACGTACCACAGTTTCTGCCAATAATTTCGCCAGGTACTCTTAAACATCAATGTTTTAGTATATGACTATATGTTTTTTCTACATATTTTCGTGTTCTGAGTTTTTGAGATGTACTAGCAGCAGTTTAACCCTTATGCTGCTGGTGGCTAATGTGGCCTATACAAATCGATAAAAAAACTAGAAGATGACCGAAACCCTCTCCATGGGTACATTTCTGATAGTACTCAGTGAGAGCTATCCCATGAATACCAACACGTTTGGGTAAAGATGGTTTTCAAAAATCTTTGCGTCCTTGTGCTTTGTACAAAAGTAGCCTGAGCATTAGAAGGGTTAACAGTGGGAGTATCTGTAGACCGTTCACTGTGAGTCAGTGGGGACTCGGTCGCTATATGCACGTGGTGTATTGAGATGCAAGCCTGACTACGTCTCCTACTCTATCATGAGAATGTTAAATCAGTGATGAACTAGCAATGTGTCAAGTATTCTGTTGAGTACATCCTGCGTCGTATGAAATGATGCAACACGGCGAAACCTCCCACGCAACAAGTTTAAAGGATTAGAACTCAGTCGGGCACGCCCTAACCGTTTACTTAAAAGGCATATTCAGTTCTGAGAGGGTAATGGTAATTATCCTTATCTTCAATACCATGCAACTCTATAAAGGGGTGATAATCCATGTATTAAATGAATTTGGAATTTCGATTTAGATACTAATTTACTATTTGAGGCGTGATCATCAATGTATTATATTAATTTGGAATTTCTATTTAGATACTATTTTGCCATTTAATGCGAAGTCATGTCAAGTTTTTTGTCATTGAACTTGAGCAGAATCCATGTTGATTTCAAAATATGGTCATCCATGCTCACACTCCTCTGGAAGACCGAGACATTAGCCATATATATTTCCATTGCCTACCATTTTTCACAAAATTAAAATGAAAACCTACACATGAACAGCTTTTTATACAAAAAAGATTCCAATTTTTTAAGAAATTTTCCTATCTAAGATATTCCGCCCTAGTTTTAGGTCGCTGCCCAAAGAGGTAAGAATTTATTTTTTCATGGATGAAATCAACGTCTGTTATGTCTGGATGAACTGAACGTGTCAACATTCCTGGCGGATGAATCAGCCAGGTGTGTAAATAACTCAAGGCAAACCAGCCATGAAACCCTGATTAACCCCTTCATGATGAATTCCCCTAGACAAGTGTCGTCTGCTCCTATCACACCTTTTTGGATAACTATGGGAAAAGTGCACAAATAGACACAATTTTGATCGATATATTTTGATAGGGTTATGATTAACAATTCTCCATCAAATAATTTGCAAAATATGCATTAGTTCTAGACAAGTGTCGTCTGCACCTATTACACATTTTGGATACATTTGGGATAGTGCACAAATAGGCAACATTTTGATGGGGATTTGTTAATTAGGTTATGATTAACAATTCTCCATCAAATAGTTTCCAAAATATGCATTAGTTCTAGACAAGTGTCGTCTGGGTCTTGAATACTTTTTTGGATAACCTTTGGAATAGCGCACAAATAGACAGAATTTTGATGGAATTTTTTGATTAGGTACTCATCGACAATTCTCCTTTAAATATTCTGCAAAAAATGCATTAGTTCTAGAGATATATTTGATATAGCAAACCCGAATTGGGACGCCATCTGTAGATAGGAATCAACTCATGCGCATTTCAAACGTGGCTGTCCGTATTCACACGACCGTAACCGACGGCTCAGGAGTCGGTATAACACTATTAAGTGGTGCCAGTTAAACAGAAAACCGCTCGTTTTCTCGTGGGTTACTGAATACTCAATAAGCAGTGTTTATCGGCATTAAGTTGAATGATTTGATCTAAGCCGCTCTACCTGCTCAAAGCTGTTATAATGAGGAGTAAATTTTATATCGCTTTAGATTGCATGTATTCGAGTAAGTTTATCATATTAGAGCATTGAGAGGTGATTATGCCATTGGACTTATGCCTGCTAAGTACATGTAGTACACACACATGCATACATAGATACATTGATATATGCATATGTACTTAAATACTTTAATATATGTATATATATATATATATATATATATATATATATATATATATATATATATATATATATATATATATATATATATATATATATATATATATATATATATATATATATATATACATATATATATATATATATATATATATATATATATATATATATATATATATATATATGTATATACATATATTTATATATAAATTAATATATATATATTTGTATATATATATATATATATATATATATATATATATATATATATATATATATATATATATATATATATATATATATATATATATATATATATATATATGTATATATATACTAGTATATATATATATATATATATATATATATATATATATATATATATATATATATATATATATATATATATATATATATATATATATATATATATATATATATATATATATACATATATATATATATATATATATGTATGTATATACATATGTGTGTGTGTGTGTAGGTTTGTGTGTAGGTTTGTATAACTGTATGTTTGTATGTATTCGTACTATTTGCATGCTATGAAGGTCCCGCATGTGAAAGTTACAAGTGACTACGGCGAGTAGATGTCCCTTGGTTCTGTGGGGTCCTGAAACATATCACTATTACGTCTTAGATGGCAAAAGTGTGACAATATCCAAGAATCCAATTCACTTTAGCACATACAGGGTTATCTCACTCAATTTTCACGCTACAGCAACGCTGTGCAACCTTAGCATCAAGAATTGAGGCACTTTTGTCGAGCTAATGTAGATATTAAACATTGTGCAGTGCTCTAACTGTGCAAATAGTTTAAGTACATGGCTGAGACTCTGACTACACGTCACGGGGCATAGTCTGAGGGTATGCCGCAGCCACAGGTGGGTGAGTGTGCAATGTGGGTACATGCTCAGAAGGGTGTTTTCGGGTATGCTGGGAACCGATCCCCTCCACCGGGAGAATGTAATACCTTCATAAAAAAATTGCCATTCTTTTTCACCGAAAACAAGTTCCTTACCAGTCCATTCTGTCCGAAAGACGTTTAATTAGGCATCAGTCTATGTGTGCTAATAGTTTGGGAAAGGTCAGAACTCCTGTTTGTTTATTAGGATATCAAAGGCAATCTTAATACCTATGCTTGATCTCCCGATGTATGTACATGCACTTTACACACAAACACAAATACATGCATAAACATTTTGGTAGCATTACACTTATTTGTATTTTAAACGGTTTCATCCAACGGGAACAGTGAATTAAAGGGTGGTGAATGGAAGTCTCTTAATAACAGGAACAATACATTTTACAATGCAGTCATTTAGACTATTTTAAACTATCAGATGGGATCATTGTAGATGATGAGTCTAGTACAGGGGGTGCCTTCAAAGTCAAACGGTCTAATGTATTGCAGCACATTGCTCGCTTTGTCTAACAACTGCCTGCATATGGCTTTTCGGGTAGTCAATCTTTAAGCATATATGTAAGGTGAATATGGCTAAAGTTAGTCTGTATTTCCCCCCAGATACTTGTTTCATCCACTATATAAATGCAGGTTGTCACGATTTAGCCCCAATGGCAATAGGGTGAATTTCAGTAAAATCTCATCCCATTTAGTTAAATTATTATTTTACCAAATGTAAACACACAAGGCAGATTTGCAGGGGGATTATGGTACATGTTTGCCAAAACCTGGCTACTGTATGTATCATGTTTTGCCCTCTGCGATTTAAAAGGGTAACATTATCTAAGTCATCGAAATCATCATATACAACTACAGTAATTAGTGATGAAAACTATCTGAATATTAAACGTAATGAGTTCCATTACCTAAATGGCAATTTAGACGTGTAACATTTGGTATGTAATTGACAATCACATTTTAGTCTCTTGTATTGTATTTGTATTGTCCTTACTTTGCATTTTTAAAGTTTATTATGTAGATTGAGGTTACGGATTATTATATGAACACGTATGGGACTGTAGCACAATCCATAACCAATACACATATACTACCATGTAATACTATACAATACAGTACAATGCAATATACCAGTCAATACAATATAATACTCAAATTCAATACAATATGGTATCATACTGTTGGCGATCTCCAGCAGTTCATCTAACATGTAAAGCAGGCATGCATTATACAAATAGGTGTGTATTTGGTTCCCAGATCTGTCACAGGAAACGTGATGATTCTTACAAAAGAATGATATAAAATTCCACTTATAAGTTTCAAAAATATATACCTATTAGTATATCATATCACTTAACATTCCATTTCTTAAGGGTATCGCCTTTTGCCATCATAATATATTATTTTCACTTATATCATTAATCAATATTTGAGGTATTCCTGGAATTTGGAATTTCAGTCATTCCAGCAATGCAATTCCATAAGTGAATACAAGTGGTACATATTCACTCATCTAGATCAGATTGCGTTAGATAGACAAAAAGTTGGCATGTCATCAAAAACAGTTTGGCTAGTATCCAGCAAGAAAAAAGCTTTCGCTATTCAACAATATAACTCTATTACTATGATCAGATATGGAATAAAGACATATCATTCCCTTCGTTGATTTTCCATCTTTATATTTGCCATATGCTTGTGGCTGCGGGTGCATTTCATTCTTCTTTCTCGTGGGATAAAAATGAGTCTCTATATAATGAAAGTTGTGTTTTATGCAAACGTGATCATATAGAAATCGAGAATAATCAGATTGTGGCTAAGTACATTGTAATAAATCGTTTAGTTACCTTTTATGTGTTATTGCGATATTTATGATATTCATTCTCATGACTCTTTCAATCTTAAAGATAAAAATCAGGATCTATATACTAAAAAGTTGTCTTTTATGTAAACGTAATCATATAGAAATAGAGATCAACAATAATGTGTATAAGTAATAAATCGTTTAGTGACCTTTTATATGTAATTGCATTATTCATGATACTCATTTTTATGACTCGTTCATTCTTAAAGATAAAATCAGGATCGATATACATGTACTAAAAAGTTGTGTTTTATGGAAAAGTAATCATATAGAAATCGAGCTGAATGATAATGTGGATAAGTAATAAATCGTTTAGTGACCTTTTTTGTGACTCCTCAATTCTTAAAGATAAAAATGGGAGCTCGATTTACTTAATAGTCTTGTTATATGTGTACGTAGTCATAGAGAAATTGAGCTGGATGATTGTGTAGTAGTAAATGGTTTAGTGACAGTTGTGTTATTCCATTATGTATGTTATTACTGATATTCTTTTTCATAACCATTTCATTCCTAAAGCTACCATTGAGGTACATCTCTATGCCATGTTTGATATAATTGAAATAACTTTGGAATACAGTGTTAATCAGCCAGATATTCGAGAGCGAGTTGTACAAGCGCTGCTGTGGTAAACATTCCTCATTATACGTTTTCAAAATATGTATTTGTCAAAGAAACAGTCCCGAGATAGTCATGCCTTTCTTTTCGTATTCTTCTGCACATGATCTAAACCAGTTTTGTTCTGTGTTAACGTATTATTTGATGTTTTTACACAATGATATTATCAAATGGTGTTATATTGAAAAAAAAGAATTGATAGATTTTCATCGTTGTGAAATCCAACAATAATCACCACTTTCAGTCGAAAATTTCTCGAAATATTGAGGAAAATCCCCATGACCATGTTTCACGTGTGAATGAGTTAATGTGTTTATAACAGATGGTATAAAGACCTGTTTGTGTTTCAACATAGGGATCTGAGCTAGGTCAATGAACTTCTAGGGTAAGACACGCACCTCCAAATCTCACCAGATTTAGCGAGACTTGCTTGTCGAAGGTCATGAAAGGGACGATTCCAAGACGTGAGGAAGGTAGTCCATTAGGCGTATTCTATGGCTTTACGATGATGAAGGAACTAACTTTACCATTTAGAGTTTTATTAAAGACACGTGTATTTTCATAGGGGTGCTTCATAAATGAATCTAAAATAAACTTTAGCTGCGGAAGTATGCTCCAAAATTCTTCTTGGAAGGACATCATAATAGAATAAGAATTTGTAATTTAAAAAATCATTCTCTCCTCGACTTGTTAGCCGTTGGCATTGGATTAAAAGAGGGCCTTGGATGTGATGTTCAACTCTCAAGGGGTCTGCCTCATTGGTTGAGTAGTATAATGCACTATGCACTGACTGCTAACTGGCAGTCTTACCACTGCAAAATACGCACCACTAAATACGCCTAGTACTATGAGAAGGTTGTCAATGACTTGGTGCTAGTCAGTGATTTACAGGTACTCTGGCTTCAGGCACTCTTGATTGTGTTGAACTGGTTGCCACAAACAAAATTCCAAACCAATGCCAATCCAAACATCCATCAGTCTTAAAAAGCCATCAGGAATGGTATCGATACCTTTAAAAATCAAGCACGACCTATTTACTGCACTTTCCACCTCAACAGTTCCCTAACTCTCTCAGACGAGGAGATGCATTCATGGCTGAATGGAATATTGTTTACATGACAGCTTGTTATAACACAGGTGTTTGCTGACTCGCCGAGATTCGCCTATGTAACCGGGATGGGTGTTTCTTCATAAACTTTCTAGTGCACCATTATTTACTCCAATGCCCCATTTGCGGTATTTTGCCTTGACGTGCCCACTGGGGAATGCAAGCATCATCAAACCCTTTATTCCACAGGTTTCCTGTCCTTGGGTTTGCTTCAACTGCATGTTTTTACGCCAGATAAAAAAGGTTCCATGTGTTTGACAGTTTCATCGAGTCCTTTGTAATTACGTTATTAAAATAGTACCAACTTAGTTCCAAATAATTGTACATCCTTCACGAGTCTATGCAAACGTGCAGTGCTCAATGCTTCAAAGAGCACCTCATTTTACGTCCAGTTACACAAAGAATACCAATGATAAATTGACTTAAAGTTAACATCAGAAAATATAACAACGAGAAAATAATGAGACAAAATTTCAGAAAGGACAGAAAATGAAACGAAAATTGCATGTTTGCCTTTGTTACAAATGATTCAAACTATCCAATCAAAATGGACTTGTGCAATTGTGATAAGTTACTAATGAATAAGCCTAGAAATGTAGTATGGTATCTTTTAATTGTGCATTTCTTTACTTGGACGGATGATCGTTTGATGTCTGAACAGTATAATTGGATACAGTATTACAATGTGATCATTTATGTGCATTGAGGAAATACATCAGAACAGATAAAGAACACTAAATAGCTAAGCTATTATATGCCTTTTTGGCAATGATACAACAGATTAAAGCAGGTAAAATGTTACTTAAATGTAAAACTATTTAATCCCTTATTTGTTGTGATGAATATATTGCAGCAATACTTAATGGTTTTAAAACGACGCTTTAAAAGGTACAAGAAAATAGTTTTGTCTATTCAATGCTGTGAATACTATTACGAGCATGCATACATAAACTCTAGATATGAGAGAGAGCATTTCTTTTCATTCAAAGAAAGATTGTTTTATTTGCATTTGTAATTAAACCTGTTTGAATGACAACGAGGCCAGCAAGGCCACCTGTATATGAAAACCTATCCCACGCTTCGAACATAAATTATGAGGCAAATGCAGGTTAATTTACCTTCAGACAATGACCATCTGTCCTCAAAGTCCCCTTCTCAAGTACAAGCACTGTGGTCAGACATCAATCATCTTTAACCTATTCATTTCTGGAATGCACACATGGTGTGAGATGGAATATCCTAATATAAACTAATTTACATAAGAAATGTTTGAATGAACATTCTTGATCCTGTAGGGTTAAACACTCCCACATTAAACATTTTTCAGATATGACTTAACTTGATGGTTTATGTTGAAAATCATCAAACCACGTAAGAACATCATATCCAAATGGATGAACATTTTGACTGTATTTGTTTTGACTAGTAGCTATAAAACCTGATTCGCAAGGCGACGTTTTTGTAACCTAATATGTAAACTCTGGCACCACGGATATCTGCTTGAATTCATTGGACTTTGCCTGGTGTTCAGCCGAGTGATTTGATTCTTAGCTTCGCTTCATTATTAGAAAGTGCATCCTGTACCTTTTATGATACACACCCTGACCTGAGAATGTGCTCGATTAACGAAAAAGGGCACGCCAGTGCGCTTGATTGATGGTGCCAAGGTGATATTGTGACGTTTCTTAGCCAGTCCTTTTTGATGACAAGATCCTGTATTCATACAACGTCCCACCTTTATATTCACCATCAATCATACCACAGTCTCCAACATTCCTATCTGATACCCTATGTGATACCCCAACCTTCCATTCATGTAGTAGAAAAGCAAAGGGCAAGGGTATTTTATACAGTGAGGGTGGTTCCCCATCAAGATAAATTTTCATTTAATATTCCCTTTCAATGGGTAAGTGGGATGAAACGAAGGAGTCTTGCTGTTGTGGAACAAATATGTGGGACTGAATGCCTGGGTATGGATTATGTAGATTAATAGTATGCTGAGTGATACAGAGTTACTAGACTAAAGCCTTAGAAGGTGACAGGTATGAACCCATATGCTCATACACATACTCATTCATAAGGGAAGTATGGAGATATCGTACATATGCCATTTTATCTTATTTCACGCATCTTTCCTGGCCCCTTAAGCTACTTCTGTGTCTTTCAGTGAGAATAAATGTTTCAGAAAAAGTTGTACCACTCTCACTTTGATCACTCTATCGACATATATGTTCCCAAGCTTCTCCTATTACATCAGTTTTTACAGGTAACACGTCCAAAGATAACATGCACTTTTTTGACATCAGTATCAATAATATAAAAGTGATAGAAATCTGTAAATGAAAGACAGGATATTAAGGTAGATATTAGTAATAGCTAATATTTGCGTCTAGTTGTTGAACCAGTTGTGTAGTTAGGTAGTATTGTTTATGTTCGGGAATTAGCATGTTGACTTACAAGTTTTACAGTTCGTCCCATGGGATAGCAAGCACTATCTACCCTTAAACTGGACTTTATTATCTGTAGTTCTGGCCATGAATATGTCATTTGACCTGACCTACTTTGATTTGCTGCGTACATTTATTAGGAGGGTTGTTAAAGCAAAGCAATACATTTTTATCCTTCTCTTAATAAAGGTGGCACAAAGCCCTCATTTGTGCTACCAGTATATAGATATATTATAAAACGTTCTTCCTTCACCTAAGCCACCCCTTCTACCGCTGGAATAAATAGAATAGGCGATAGGGGATGCCCCTGTTGACATCCTCTATTCATAGTTATTTTTCTGAAGACCGCTATTTCTTTCGGTTACTTAAGAATACGTTTCTTTCAGAGTTAGCTTAATTTGTTATTTTCATGCTTTCCCAAAGATCATATTAATTGATAAATAGTTTTTAACCAAAATCATTTCCGTAATCGACATTCATATCAGTCCTTCATTTTTTAGCGTTTTTAATCCTGTCGTGATATCATATGTTTTTGACATACAATATCCTATATATTCGTACTCAATAAAAATGTTTTGGTCAGTATTTTTCGTGAAAGTAAGTCTTAATATCTTTAAGTTTATAGATGGAATCACAATGCATTCCTCCATTACATTTTTCTCACAGATGTCTCATCCCCTTCCCGTCTAAAATGCTCTAAACATGTTTATGTCTAGACAGGAATACTTGCATGACAAACGATGCCACAATCCTCAATTTTCTTCTTTGATTTAATGTAAAGAATTCGTCAAGTTTGAATTCCTGGAATTTCTTTATATGTTTGGATGACAAAAGATGGTACTATGACTACCCTGTAATGATGACTCATGATGTAACCTGCTATATATCTAGGCAGGTGTGAAAGTATATCGTATATCTAAACTATTTGATCAAGATCTATCACGAGTGTCACTTTTCACCCATCACTACTCAATGCTAGAAAATAGAAGCTGAATCATGTGACTCACTTGGTACTAACGTGTACCAAGAAGGCGTCTTGTTTTTTTACATGGTTGTCATTTAAATAGGATCTTACTACCCTACCCTAGAAACCCCACACACCCTTTATCACACATACAGTCTTTCCATTAAGTCACATTAAGTATATGATTCACTTTATGCTGCGGCCTCATATTGGATGCTGAAATATTCTGTCAATACACTTTAATATAAGGGAGAAGATAATTAATTAAAACAAGATGTGTAAACGAATTAATGAGAGAGAGAGAGAGAGAGAGAGAGAGAGAGAGAGAGAGAGAGAGAGAGAGAGACCCTGGAATATATTTATTGGTGTTTATGTTTTCGTATCAATGATAGAAAATAAGTTTTTGCCCAGATTTGAAAGTCTTGCATCAAGTGTTGTCTTTTCAAATGTAAACATTGCAATTCTATACCTAAGGGAGAGAGATAGAAAAAATTGGGAACATAGTACTTTTCATCCAGAATTTCTGAACGCTCTAGTGATGTTGTGGTATTCCATCTCTACCCTACTTGAAGGTCCTCGCACTGATCAGGACAGTTGAACATATTATCAAGGAACGTGCACAGAATTAAAGTGGGATTTTCTTTACAAGTAAAGAATGTAGTATATGAATAGTTTATATGAACGTGACTATAGTATGGTTCTAGCCAGAAACATGAACCAGTTTTAAAAAAGATAAAAAGTATGTGTCCTTATGGCATACAAAGACAGTAATAAATCAAGGGGTGGGGACTGTTGATTTGGATTTTTGAATTTCGTTTATCGTTACTTGTTCTGGCATGTCTGAGTTAGCTAGTCATCAATTGGTGGAGTAAATTCTAAAGCGTAGCCACAACCTGGTACCGATACCTTTGTTGGTGATGAGCAACGGTTGCAGTTGCAGTTAAACGCCTGACCACTCGGCTATGGGGAACCCCTGACATGGCCTTTTTGAAACAAGAAGCTTGTGAATGGATTGTCCAGTTAGATACATCTTACAAGTGAAAAGTGATCATACCCTTGTGATTCGTCATGATAAATTCTAGTCAGGTGTAAATGTATGATATGAATTTTCGTGTTCGAACTTTTCCTTCAAAACATTTTCCAGGTATCAATAAATACGCCCTAGATTCGAATCATGAGAAGTGGGAAGGTTGTATTAAATCCTCACGTAAAGGATAAGTATAAAATGGTCCTAAGATGCAATACAAAGTTCAGGGAAACCAAGGCTCTCATTGTATTTACTTGGGAGAGATACTTATATCATTTTGGAAAAGATGGCAGCAGAACTTCTTACAGTCCTCACATGACAGAAAGGTTATCTCTTTATTCATTAAAGAACACTGGAACTGGAAACTTACATATGCGTGCAATGAGAAAATAATATTTGCTGATCAGTTACGTTTCAGTCTTGTATTGGAAAAAATGTGAAGACAAAACAAAATTTAAAATCATGCAAAATGTTGTCTTTTTGTTATGGAAAAAACATTTGATAGGAATGTGCGTGTATAAATTGTATCCAGGGTCGCCTAATAGGGCCCAGATCAGA
The DNA here is from genome assembly GCA_963942565.1 of Maea johnstoni. Taxonomy (NCBI): domain Eukaryota; kingdom Metazoa; phylum Annelida; class Polychaeta; order Spionida; family Magelonidae; genus Maea; species Maea johnstoni. The sequence continues at coordinate 4,922,395 of OZ012689.1, read as the reverse complement.
GCTTAAAAGGGGGCTTAGATGCTGGCTTGGTGATGAATACCCACAATGGGAGATGAGGGGAAATATTTAGGGTGCCTGGTTGGTTGGTGTTGTCGTCTTTCTTACTAAAATGACAAACTGCATTATGACTCATAGCACCTTTCGGTTTGCGGTTTGAGCGTCGTCTTTCTAGAAGGAAATTTGATCCCTTCTTTCTGTTGAAGAATATTATTTATTCCAGTTTCATGTCAAGTTGTTTAGAAGAAGTCCAACTCTCTAAAGGTGACAGCCAATGTTACTGATGTAAAAATACCTTCATTGTTGATGAAATATAGGTGTAAGATACTCTTAAAGGCCCTTTGAAATGAAGAAATACTTCCTTAATTTAATTTATAGCATACTTCTGCAATGCACATTTTCAGCATATTTGATTTCTGAATATCAAACCATGAGCTTCGTAAGAATTATTTAAGTTGCTAAAATTCAATGCAATACCCATATGCACCAACATCAATCCGTACCCTACACACTTTTTATAAGCAGTAGTATCTATTGTCATATTCACAACAAATCAACATCAGAATTTCCAAAATCATTATTATCTCATCACCAAAACTACCACCATCATTATTAGAATCATTATCATCATCATTCCAGCATCAAACACCCTTTTCATGAAGCTCAAGTTTATATTCTGCCAAAATTTCTTTAATGACATGTTCTCGTATATCCTTATTCAGTATAGTGTAAGTCCATGCTCTTATATTTTGCGTGTGGTTAGCTGTGCTCTTGTTTGTGTAGTCTTACTTTTTGTAGTAACCCAGGTGCACATGCATCTTTTAGTCTTTTATCTATGCGATGTACATTGTGTAAAAGATAGTATTTTGATTCTAAAAAATGTTCCATTGTTAACAAATAGTGTTCCATTCAAAGTTTTCACTATCAGCATGGGTTGTTTGTGCCGCAGAGAAACTAGCACACAATGTTTTGCCACATTTTTCAGTGATTATAATCGTTCTCTAAATTAAGGTCTCATTTCGTTAAGCATAGCATGTCTCGAGTGCTTGTAGTATGGGTATGGAGTCAGTTACAACATCCTACATGGCCTTTATCCAAGATCATGTTAATGGTGCTGTAGCACTTGTTTACTTGTTTGATATGGTCTAGTTGGTCTCTTATCTTACCGATGTATTTATTAGACTACTGCATGTGATATCTGCATTTAACTGTCTTAATATTCCCAACCTTCTATTTACATTAAAGGGTAAAGTCGTCAATCGGATAGGGCTTTACGCTCCCTATTAGAAGAACATTGCATTAGGGTATTGACGAGCAGGTTGGGTTTATAACCAATCTCATTACAACACGCAAAACTGCAATATATTTTTAACATTGAGAATAATTTATCCCTGTAAAAAGGAACTGGACCAGATACACTCATATGCAAATGGTGTTAAGCCAACCAGCTATTCTTAGAGAACTTTTCACAGGATAACATAGAAAGACAAAATTAAATGGGAGGAGATATCAAAATCGATGTAGGCGTAGATGATGCACAGTCGTATAAGGGTACCTATCTTAAGACAATATTCAACAGATTTCCAAAGGGCTAGTTCATTGCCATGGCTCACCGCTGCACACGGTCATTAGTTTGACCACACCCCGGGGGGGGGGGGGGCACTTGGGTATTTAGGGGGGGCATACGTTTGTTATCAAAATTAAAAAATACCCCTAAAGCATAGATTTCTGGCCAAAAAAGCACCCTTATTTTAATAAAACGCTGATTTTTTCCTCTAAATAAACACCCCTTCTTTTATCCAAACACTGACATTGGATGAACGGGAACACGTATTTTAACTTAAGATTTTATAATCCTCTGCTTATTTAGCGGCCGCAAGTGGCGGCAGCAAACTCCTAAGCCCTGAGTCACTCCGGGAGTCACTCAGCGTCAGAGCCGCGTATATTTCGTGCATTGTAAGGGGATTTTGACCCCCATACGTCGTACCTGGGTACAAAAAAGTACCCTTCTTTTACAAAATCGCGGACATGCGGAGGTCTTAAAAAAGACCCCTTCTTCCGCGAAATACGTAACGAAGGTGCGGCCCCCCTCGGTACCTGAGTGCACCCCCCCCCCCCCCCCCCCCGGGGACTACACCCGTTGGGCAGTGTTTTTTGTTGAGTGATTGCCTCCTACCACCACTACCCCTCCCAATCAAGCTACAAGGCAATTACTATTTGGTCTTAAACTGCAGAAAAATAGACTATTCTGTATCCCATCATTTACATTGAATTGATAATATTTGCGATAGGTCTATTGCAATAACTTTGCTTGTTATTGGGAGTGGTACGTGTAAACAAGCATGGTGTCATGACCTTGTGGTAAATAGTAAAATGTCATCTATCTTCTGTCAAAATATTTACGGTTGTGATTTTACTGATAAGAAGCAACATGTGTTCCTCAGCCTCTAATAATCTTTGTACTCAAATGGCCTGCCTTTTGATTAGTCTCTTGAGATCTTCTTTTTTATTTGAGCTGACCTTTTGCTTTGATCATTTCTCCCTGTCCAGGGGGTCTGGTATACTCTTACATGCATTTCGTTTATAAGTGAAAGTATGTGGGAATGTTTGACAACACTATGTATATTAGGGCCTGTCCTGATGGCCGTGTGGTATAAGGCGTTGCCGCTGACTACTAGCTGTCTTTCACCAATGCCCGAGTTTGAACCGCGCCCGGGACATGTGAATAAAGTTGCCCTCCTGGCTCAATGTGACAGAAAAAGTGCCAGGGCAAGCTGAACAACACCAAAGGAAGAGGTAGCTTAGTAGCAGCTGAAGCGGCAGCAGTAGTAGTAGTAGTAGTAGTAGTAGTAGTAGTAGTAGTAGTAGAAGTAGAAGTAGTAGTAGTAGTAGTTCATGTAGCAGCAAAATTAATATATGCATTAATAGTAGGAATAGAATAGTAGCATCAACAGCAGCATTGCTACTACTACTACTACTACTACTACTACTACTACTACTACTACTACTACTACTACTACTGCTGCTGCTGTTGCTGCTACTACTACTACTATTATTTTCTTAGAGTTCAGTAGCTATCGTTGTAAAGGTTTCAGCATTTTACTAGTATATGTAGAAGCAGGAGTCTTTAGCCCCATTGCTAATGCACATGCACAGGTACTTACAACCGCGTTAATAGCTTTATTTACCACTGCTCTCAGGTACAATGATACAGCAAAATTGCAACCTTGGAATGTCAAGATAACTCTGTAAGCATTGGAGTGGCCTGTGTACAATATAAATGTAGGTTTCTGAAAGCACCATCCACGACACAGGGGTATTTCAAAAGGGTTGAGTATTTAAGTTAGGTTGGGGATATCCAATAGCCAATTTTACTTGCTTTGAACTTTCAGTACTAGTGCAGCATTTGTTTGGGTGGTAGGGGTGGCATGAGCAAGGGTAAGGTAATGATACTGAATAGGGTTCAACATTCCGGTTGAAGGTAGGGGATGAGGAGAAAGCTGTTATGGTGGTGGCTGTATGAATATCTTAGTAATCTATAGTCTGACATGCACACAGTATCCCTTAGAAAGCAATACTCAAATTCAAAGAATCTTCTAAAATCTGAGAACGATTTATGATTATATTGATGAATAATGGAATTAATAAAGCTATGTGTTACTTTCCTAGCCATCGACATATAGATATATTGTAAATAGCATATGCCATCCATTGCCTTTGGGGGCAGGTATTATATATGCATCGTTCAAATGTCTCTTTAACAAGCAAATAAACCTACATATCTCACAACTTCACGCTTTCATCATTAACTTTCCTGGTCCTAGATTATGATTTTCAATTTTGACATGTCTGTATAACACACAACGAATGTATGTTATGATTTCTATGATTTATTACTTATTCTTTATTCACCTCTTTCATTACACATTTAGCCTAGACTTGCTATATATTGAAGTCTTTGTGTGGTATTTGTGTGGTAGTTGAAAACATGATATGTACTTGGGACTGTTCATTTCGACCATCGTGTACTATATATACACTGTATGAACCATTAATGCTATTGCATTAAAGCAATCAAATTGACATAAGCAATGACGTAGAATATAATATATCACTATCTCTTACAAGATAGCAGCATCTCCATTAGGGAAAAGATAAAACATTATATTTTGATAAATACATGTCTTGAGAGGTCAATTCTCAAATTTAAGTCATTTTTTTCTTAGAGGATTGGCTAGGACTAGGGGCTAGGGTTATGCTGTTCACAATTGAACCAGGGCTACGATACTCTAACTTTTACTTTACCAAGACGTGTTCATAGTTGTCAAACCATAGGAAACTCAGGTTAAAATGTGAACAATAGCTAGTTAACCGGTTTAGGCTGAGCGAGGCTTAGCATATTCATGCCTAGAGATTCCAGAAATAAGTGATTGGTTATCACTCATTTCCTGAGTGATACGTGTAGACAAATAGAATGACAAGAAATACCCATGAGAAAAGATATGATTCTCAGGCATAAAACCTCCTTTTTATTTGATTTTGCGATTTGCTACTGTTATGTTTTGCACAAAACAAAAACTATACGACAATAAAACAAACGAGTGCCTACTCAAATGCCACATAAAAAAGAAAAACATGAAATATATGCGATAAAACGAGGACTTATTTCCCAAATTGTATTTCAGATGCACATATTTCATTGGTTCGCGGGAATAACTGTATTGTTAAACGTCTTTTAGTTGATAACTGACCTTTTTTGTTGTAGACACTTTTTACCTTTACAGATAAAAGGTTAGTCATAATTCCTAACAATGTCTGTTCCCAGCATGCTAAGCAAGTTGCTGGTAATGAAAAACACATACATATTGTTCTCTTCACACTAAGTCCTTGTAATCCATGAGGGGTTAACTTTCATGGGTCACTTATTACCTTAGTTTTGTAGACAAACATGAGACAACAAACCTATATGTGTTAACAGACCCCAACTATACTTAATTTATGAATGGATAGCAATTCTATTATTATTGTATCTTGTATTTTGGGCATGTTAGCGATATTGCAAAAACATACATATCGCTTAATTGTTCTTTTTACAACAGACCCTCTATATTTTATGGGTCACTTGTTTTCTTAGTTTTGGGACATGCACTCATAATATATATATATATATATATATATATATATATATATATATATATATATATATATATATATATATATATATATATATATATATATATATATATATATATATATATATATATATATATATATATCACTCAAAAATTTATAACCATTTCTCCCCTTGCTTGAGTCGTTTAAGTTTCTCCCAGAACTTGACTCGTACTTGAAACCATACCTCATCCACCAAGAATGTTTCATTTACAATTGCATTATTTACCCATTCTTTGCATTCTTTCAAAACCCTTCATTAAAGTACTTTACAATTTTGGAAGGAAAGCCATTTTGATTTTCTGCCATCAGATCAATAGGGCTAAGAGCTTCCCTGTGGTGCACCTGTGTATGAGTGGTATACCACAGTCCAAATCATCTCAGTAGGTGCTTGTCTACCACTCTAATATAACTACCACACCTTTTGTCACTAAGCCAACTAATGCATTTTTACCCTTAACATACTAGAAATGTTTCCCTCTATGATTGCATTGTCACTAAGGTAAGCGATGTTGACTTTGATATTCCATACAAATTTTGCCATTTCTTGAGAAAATTAGAGTGATAAGCTCCTGGACGAAAATTGTTTTGATTTGTCAATTTCGTGTTAGTGAATGTTTTAAACTAATAAAATGTGTATATTGTGTGCGTTCCAGCCCATGCATTTGACTAAAGCAATTCAACTACACATGATATATCTAAAAATAAATGTTTGAATTTTGGGCTTTGATGAGGTTAGAGATATCTAGAATGTACATTACTCTTTTAATTACAGTAGATAAAGTTGTAAATATCGTCTGTTCGTTGCTCATAAGCAGCATTACTTTAAACGGCTAATTTTCTGTCTTTCACCACTGCATGGGTTCGAATCCTGGGAATGTTGCCAATGACTTGTGGTTTGGCAGTGGATTTTGCGGGTAACTCTTGTATATCCAATATCTTAAACTAGCTACTCACGATTCATCCTAATTATGGCAGAAAACATGACAATAATCGGATTTCAAAGTTCAAAATTCCAAGGACTATAGGGATAAAATTGATTCTGTGATATCTTTCTGACAATTTCTTTTCAATTAACAATTCTTTTGTGAAACATCACTAATTCGATTAACTGTTCCCATTCACATGTACTGCAGTTTTATGCTTTCTTCATTGTGATTATTTTACAAAATTGGAAATCAAGGCGAGTAGCATATATCATAATGGCTTGTTGGGTTGATTAAGGTATCGAATTCATTAATATTTCAACCTGCCAATACCATGTTCTCCTGCTGCTGTTCCTCTCAGCACCCCATGGAGTCACACGTGCTCATGATTGTAATTGACGAGTAAGTAGGTCACATGCGCGTGTCAAGATTTTTACCACTTTCTCAATAGAGTTGTGGAGGTAGCACATATACATATATGCATGCATGAATACATACTCACATACATACATACATACATGCATACATACATACATACATATATACATACATACATACATACATGCATGCATGCATGCATACACATATAAATACATGAATTCATAAATACTTACATTCATGCATTCATAAATACTTACATTCATGCATCATACATACATGCATGCATCAATACATACATGCATACATGTACATACGTACATACAAGTATGGCGGTAGGTTGGCGGTGGTTTGTTTATACATTTGTTTAGATTTATCATCTCTATTGCAGGAAAATAGTAACAAATGCATTTCTAAATGTATCTAGATATGACAATCAATGGCAGGCATATATCTATAACTAATTAGCAAACAAATCATCGATTATTATTACTTAATAACACATGTCAAATTTCTGTAACTATCTATCTATCATTAAATGTATCTACGCTTGATAAACCTTCCTTTCGAAGCTAGTTAACTTTTAATGTATGAAATATGCATTACCTGTTTGACGCCCACGTAGCCAACTCACCTGTACAGTTCAGGAGTAAATGAGTTAAAGGTGTCATTGTCATATTCTACCTGGGTGAACACGTGTGTAATTGTCGCGCTGAGATTTGACCTCACATCAGAAGGTAAAATCTATAGAGACCATTGTCGTGGTGCTGTAGACAGAACCGGGTATACTATAGACCACCATACAACAAAACTGTGTATGCTACACCTCCGACTGTGTTTCCAATATGTCAAAACATAATCACAAATACACAGCAATATATCTGCAAAGACGTTAGAACACACGTAGGAATAACTCTATGGATGTTAAACTTAAGTTATTACTAAGACTTCAGCAAACAGGATCAAATCAACCATGCAGTTTTTGTTTCATATATTGTGGGGATAAAATATTTGTACCTTTAGTATCATATTCAATGATAACATGAGGTTACTCTGATGCAGCAAATATTGACTTTTTGAGTATTATTTAAATGTTCATAAATCTTTATTTTTTGAGTGAAATGGTAGAAATGAAGCAATTGTATTTCCTTAAAGAAATATGATTTCTCATTTAGTCAGGAAAGGGAACACGTGTACTTTTAACATCATACTCACAATACATACCCTTAGACTTGATCAATCATAGAGTATGTCGAAATTGTCACTTAACCTATGTATGCCTTCATAGATAATTTGTTAAAGGGGGGGTCTAGAAGTGATTTCCTATGATTCACATCTAATAGGAAATTACATGTATATAGTTTGTACATTGCATATTGGATTGTACTCTTTTTGCTTTAAGTGATAGAGTAGTAAAGGATGGATCATGCAGTTATATTTTCCCAAGAACTGTCATTCGGCAGTTCTAAATAATTTTACCTTTAACATTTGATCGTCCCATCAGAGGTATATTAATGAGTACTTATCTACTTATAAGTTAGTGTATACCGTATGTTGTTTTGCTCGCGATACTTTTCACCAAAAAACAGCTTTGGTTTACGGAGCATTGGTGAATTATACTTCAAGACGGACACACAGATATGGACGAATGCATAGCTTCATGCAGTGTGCAGGCTAAGCAATGTACAGTTCATGTGTATGTCTATGCATAAAAAGGCATACCATTAATCAAATCAAACATGGTATTTCGTTCCCCGATATAAGAAATGTCATGATAAAGAATTTATTTTGTTCTTATTTAGATGCATTTTATGAAGTACAATTTTATAGCTTTGCTTGTGCCTTCGATTATGTCTGGAGATGAAAGGCTCATAACAGTCAATGGTTATGATGAAATGCATGTACGATGTTGAGAGGACCGACTGAGATTAAATAGGCGGAGTAAATAATCCACTTTTGTGTAATTTGAGTTTTCACATCTGACCTAATTTCAGGCCCCTACCTACATCAAATATTGACCAAACATGGTTTTAATACTGGCGCATGGCAAACGTCATGATGTGTATGAAATGTAAGTTTAAAACATTTTGAAATATGTTAAAGGTAATTTAGTGCATGTTATTCCAAAGTTGGAATTCAGAGGCAATATGAGTATGGGTGAAATTCAACCAAAAACGTTAAGAGTACTTGAAAAGCAGTGGCATTTTCACGTCCTTGTCTTTTGAGAGGTTTATATGCAAGTTGTTTGCTATTGGAGGACCTAGACTCGACTGGGTGTTTTTATTTTTGCAGGGATGGTGCGGCAAGAGGTTTGTAAAGAAACTTGATCCCAAAGAATGAGTTAAATATAGATCGCAACCAAATAGAGCGTTGCACAGTAGCGGCTTCAAACCAGTCCTCTTTTGAGCGAAGCAAAAAAAGTGTTTGGATGACGTGATGAGAAATAATGATAAAACCATAGCAAAAATAATTCTTATTAAACTATCTTGATATATATCTCAGTAGAAGAATCACACTCTCTTTCCTCTTACTATTTTTCTGGAGTCTTGGGCTCAGGTCGATGTTATTTTTTTCAATTGGGGGACTCGTGACGTCATTGGTACCGGTTCCTGCGCAAACCTCTTGCCATACCCCTGCTGAGGTTGCCCTGTCTGAGCCCTGTATTTCATAGCGGAGTAAACACCCATAATAAGATACCCGTTCTGCGAGGGAGGGCGCACTTTGTGAGCACTACTGGATATACCCTCTCTGGCTAGGTGCGGACCCATACTTACACTTATTTAATGGAATAACGAAACGGTATGTAACGATTTTACTCGATCAGATCTCTGAAGACAGGTATTTATGGGTATGATTTTCGCTTACTGCGTAATTTACTTCATGTAGTACAATGACAATGGCACAAACATGTCGCAGTACTACTCGTACCCTAGAAGCTTCTGTAGGCATGATACTCTATTCTGATACCCCATTGTCGGTGCCAAGTGAATCTCTCAAATAGTATAATCATTCATTGATCAAAAATACCTTTAAGTAGAATTTATTTCAATTTCATATTTTTCGAAATCTCTACTACAGGAACTTGCTGGTAGAGTTGCGTCAATGTTGGCTTACTACTTTCATGCTTCGCGGAGCAGTTCTTAATTACAACCTAAACATGTTCCCTCCTCTACTGCACAAACGATGACTATTACGTACTTCCGGGTAATGAAATGAACATGTTCATTACATAAAAACAGAACTTCTGATTTAGTTGATCAGGGTGAAACAAAAATGTTCGAATAGTGCTCAGTCAGGTAGAGATCGTGGGAATATAGCAGAGCGTACTTTCTCGTGTTTTTGTACACACGTTTTACACGTGGTATCCAATATATAGAGTTATTTGTTACTTGTTCTTTCTATTGAATAACATATGCATTGGGTTTATCTTAATTTGAAATAGTAGCCATAGGACTGATTATGCTTGTATAGATGCATGTACACTGCTAAAATGAAAGATAAACATGTTATCATATGGCAAGACTGTCTGATGTTTAGCAACGAAGAGATAGAACTTAAAATCCACAAACAGGTTTACCAACTACGAATCCATTAACGAATTTATCAAATTAAACATACTACTTAATTGATAAAAAACAACATCAATGAGTTAAGTATTTGTACATTTTAAACTTTTGAAGCAGTCTGAATTCCTCGCTTGTTTACCAAGTCTCCATTGTGTCACCATTTGCGAAAATGTATCTAATTTCATTGACTTTTACAAAAAGCTGTTTGTAACTTAGGGTTCATGTGTGCCCTGCTGTCAATTTGCCTATGCTTTTTAATTGCATTCTTATGGAAACAAGCAAGAGGGACTTTGGTTTGGGTGGCGAATTCTGTTGGCATGCTGGTTTCACCCACTATTTAACAAGTGGTTAGCCATGAATCAGCCCAGAAAGGTATAAAAAGAGACGATAAACTACAATAAAAATGCCAAAATACCTAAAATAGATTAACCCCTAAATATGGCATGTTATGAATAAATATGACATAAAGGGTTAATGGTTGATTTCAAAACCAACGTGGGAAAGTCGAGTTGGCGAGGCGGCGGTAGTATTCTATTAAAGCGTCGCCATTGAAACCTACACGCCTTTTGCATACCTGGGCCGCCTCGCCGCCGCTGTCTGGCCGCCTTTGTGCGCCCACGGAGATATGCCAGGTGCGCGCTGAAATGTGACACCGCCGCCGCGCAGACCCGCATGCCTCCACCACCGACGTCCGCGCGGCGAGGATGGGCGACTCTGTAATGTACATGTATAGTAATGTACATGTGAACGACGACATACCAGAGTGGTCCTCACTGGCGAATATTGGTGGCTTTAGGTATATGTATATGTAAATGACAACATACCTGTAGCCGAATCGCGACCGTCGTTGTGATGATAGTCGTAGGCAGCATGCTTGCAATGGATATCATCATCGGCATTATTCTCACAATTGGCATCAGCATCATAATCATTATCATCATCATCATCATCTCTTCCACATCATCACCTTTGACATTATTTTCACAATAGACTGTATCATCATCACCATTATCACCATTATCCCTAACGTCGTCATCATCTTAAACATCATCGTTGTCACCATCACCAATTGTATTCATCTCAATCATCATCATCATCATCATCATCATCATAACCACAACCCCACCACCACTACAATCATCATCACCTCCCTCGCCACCATATATTTCAAGTTAAAATCCAGCTTCTTTTATCGAAGTTAGCAGTGCTACAACGGCACATTTTCGTAACAGTCTAATATAATTTCGTGAAGGTGCTTGCTGTCAAAAATGTGTGTTGTATGCCTGTTTTATGTTGAATGGGAGTTAGGAGGGCGAAAAAACATTAGGATAGGGATTAGGACAGGGTTACAGGGAACAAAACTCTTTTCAGGCCTAAGGTGAAATATGTTTTACACATAGTGCTTGAAATGGAAACATTTGTGTTAACTCTTTTCTGTATTTGCGAATTTGCAGATTAAGGGTAGGTGTAAGTTGCGATAACATTTTCGATTGTGGTGTGCACTTGTAGTAGTGGGCAGGTTTTTAACCCTTTCATGCGCAGAGTTTCCATCGAAAAGTATAAAGTGGATCGAAGGGAAGCATGCCCTAGCATAGATCTCTAGGCTGTCATTTGTACTTCTTCTGTTATGTTTGTTCTGTTACCAGGCACCAAATAGTCTAGGTGGCCATAGTGGCCAATTCAGCTTACACTTATCTCACCAGGGGAATATATGACTCAGTTTGAGTTTGACAAACCTCTAGAGATAGGAGGAGCAGGTGGTGCCACCTATCTACCTTACCTGGTACTACACCACACTGCTTGGTCAACACAGAAGGGAATGTTGACTCTTTAGGGACTAGGAGCCTAGTCTAAGCATACCCCGATGGCCAGGTGGTCTGAGGTATTTGCACTGGCTACTCACGTCGTCTCATTGAGTGCCTGGATTACAATCCTGCTCGGGATATGTGAAAATGTTATCAATTTATCAAAGCCATCCAACTTCAGGGAATCGTGCAAGTTAAAGAATAAAAAAATCAAAAAAAATCCCTACCTACCCTACCTATATTTTTTTAGGACGTAATAGGAACCAAACACTTTTTTTTGGCCTTAAAATGTCAAATGCAAGATACTTTGTAAAATAACGGAATTATACAAGGATTGAAAAATAGTTCAAGCAATAAGAAATGTTGATAAGAGCACAGATAAAGACCTTTCCTCAAATAGTTTTTATTAGGTACGATAAGGGTAGCTAAAAAGTGTTTTAGAAATATAAAAGCGAAACAAAAGAACTTTTGTTCAATTATATCATGAAATCATATTATTTTCAGAAGTATTATGTACACGATATACAAGAAACTTTTGATAAGTTACGATTAGGGTAGCTCAGATGCGCTTCACTCATACACTTCTGGTGGCTAATTTTGCCAATAAAAAATCATGGCAAAAGTTGAAAAATGATTGAAACCCAGGCATATGAGTACTCACTTGAGAGTAGTCAGTGAGTGCTATCCAAAGAATACCAACATGACATGTTTAAATGGTTTTCAAAAAAGCTTGTGCTTTGGGCGAAAGTAGTCTTGGCTTTGGAAGGGTTAAGAAATATAAAAGCTGATATAGCCAACGCGAAATAAAAGAACTCTACGATCACCCCACCATGAACCCCCCTTTACATGGGTGGTGGGGCTTCCATTGACTAGATGCATGTCTGAAGATCACAGGCTAGGCGGTGGAAGTTATGCCCCGTGCGTCTAAATGAACCGACCCAGCCCTCAGCTCTTTTATGCTTCACAACTGCTAACTTCTGACGAGGTATACTCCAGGCTGCTGCCTATAACCTGCTCACACGCTATAGAATAAAGGGCATGAATAGAGGAACTGGGGCGTTTACCTGTGCAGGGCTATTTAGCCATCCGGGTCGCCCGACCTGAAGGGCAAAATATAACCTCGGTAGCTCGACATCTCTCTCTCTCTCTCTCTCTCTCTCTCTCTCTCTCTCTCTCTCTCTCTCTCTCTCTCTCTCTCTCTCTCTCTCGCACATAATGTAAGTCCTTCTACATTTACAGTGTCTCTTTACTAGGACAGAGACATTTAGTAAAGTTGGTATCAAATATATATATATATATATATTTTCCCACCATCCAAATTCTTGAATGGTAGGACACACACACACACTCACACACATACATACATACATACATACATACATACATACATACATACATACATATATATATATATATATATATATATATATATATATATATATATATATATATATATATATATATATATATATAGATAGATATATATATATATGTGTGTGTGTGTGTATATATATATATATATATATATATATATATATATATATATATATATATATATATATATATATATATGTATATATATATCAACCATACAGCCATACTGCACCGATTGGTTTGAATGTTAGGTTAACCCATCCAATCCTTTAAAACCATCTATCATGTATGTTTATTTATTGGATAGCTCTTCTGCGTACTCTCAGCTGAGTACCCGTGAGCCAGGGTTTCAATCATTTTTTAGGTTTCTTGTATCATTTTGTATTGGCCAGATTAACCACCGGCAGCATAAGGGTTAACCTTTGCAGCGATCACTAATGTATTGCTGAATTAATGATGACTTCTCTACGGATGTTGATTGACGATTGATATTATCATGTTAAAGGCTTAATTGTTCTTTTGCTTTATTTCAGGTCGTGAATATGCGGTCATTACTTTACCTGGGCTCTTTGGGCATTTTGCTGGCAATATGGTCAAGACCCGTCTCATCAGGTAAGCTTTTCCATCCATCTCCAGTAAAAGGCTATTTTGTTCATTCAATTCTTGTAAATTAACCAATTCACAGCATGGCTCGAATAGTTACTCAATGGATTATGTTCATCTTACTGTCTTTCCCAATCTATTCCTTGAAAACCGAAGTACAGTTCCTATGTTTAATTACTGCACTAAATGCAGGAGTAGACCGGTCACAATACACGACCGCACGTTTGGTTGATTCCTGGGTCTGGATGCATGGATGACCTCACAACTGAAAGTAGTTTTGATTCGCAAACTACATGGGCCATTTATGTGCTTAGCTTATTTTCCTGACATATCATCCATGGTGGTTTTCTACAACCAGGCACTGGCAGACGACCGGTCAACTGGTGCAGGAATCAAATATCTGCACTCCACCAATTGATCATGAACTGAGACCACTCGACAGGGTGTGTTCTACTAGTCAAACATGTGTTCTAATAGTCAAACATATATTAACAACACTTACAAGCCAGCGTTCTTCTAGTCAAAATGTATTGAGAATATTTGCCAGTATGTTTTCTACTTGTCAAACATGCACTGAAACACAAACAAGCCTGTTCCGTTCATTCAAAATTATGGAAACACTTGACAAAATGTGTTCTACTAATCAAATATGAATTGGAAAACGTGTCCTACTTGATACAGAAGTATTGATGATAGTGACCGGAATATGTTATGCTAGTCAAACATGTATTGAATTTTGAAGCAATGCAATTTTCGAATGAAAAACGAAAGTTATTTCAAGTTGCTTTTAATACTCAAATACCTTAATGTGTGTTTTCGAATTACATAATGTTTATGAGGTCTGTTATTGAAGAGTGTGACAAATGCATAGAGTCAGTTTTCTGAAGTTGATTTGTTGTAATAAGATTTCATAACATCTTGTCTTTGATTCGTTTCGATGTTAAGATTTGTCTCGTTGTATGAAAGCCTTAGTACTTTCTTTCTGCTAATAACCACTTAACCTAACAAGAATCACTGGAACGATAACTCGTTTTAACATGGGCTCACTTCTTCTTGATGTTACATAGTATGCGATACCACATCGTGATGTGGCGTAATTTGACACAAAATGGTGTGATACGAACCACGAAAGTCAAAGGTTTTATGCATGAAAAAATCGAAGCATGAACATTTCATGGAAATATGAAAGTGGAGTTTTTCATGCATGGAAAGGGTATGATTTTTTCGCCCAGAATATTTCATGGGCAATTGGGCTGTACACATTCTCATGCACGGAATTCTCATCCATGAAAAATTTGGGGCAAAATTTTCATTTTCATGCATGAGATCTTCATGCTACGATTTTTCATGCATGAAGACACGATATGGTATGATGTGAAATGCTATGGAATGACCTGACGAAATTGTGAATAAATGAAATTCTGTAGACTAGATGTTTTCATATGACGTGAAGTGACGTGACGTCACATTGCAAGTCATTAATATGGCTTAATCACATTGCAATACGTGACAGTGATCGATGAATTTTGACCTGCCATGATGTTGCGTCAAATGACATGACGTGTCATGTGACGTCACATTACATAATTTTACCTTATGTGACGTCAGATCGGCGTAATCTAGCATAATGTGACGTATTAAGACTAGACAAAGATAAAGCAACAAATGCCCCCACGTAAGAATAAATTACTCGCATGCATAACCATACTTCTTTCTTTATTCTTTCCAGCGAAAGCTTTTGCCACCTTTGGCGAGCACAGGAACTGCCAAGAGGACGCAGGATCGCCTAGTACTGATATTAGAGATAACTCAGTTATCATTGAACACATGAGTCTTGGTGGAATTCTGGAAGCAGTAATGGACTGTTAAAATCAATAAGTCTGTGTATAAAGCAAAACGCCCAGATGACGGTACAAGTGTGGGATGATCGAGGGAAATGGATGTATTATTTAAGATCTCAATATACACTTTCCGGACAGAGTAATGGACTGCAAACGGTAGGTATTATAGTTATTTATTCATTTAACCTCCAGAGATGGAAAAATACATATACAATGGAATAAAGACACAATACATACACTAGAATAAGATAAGGTGCAAGTTATTTAATCGTTTAACCTCCAGAGATGGAAAAATACATATACAATGGAAGTAAAGAAACAGTACATACAGTAGAATAAGATAAGATTCAAGAATAGTTTTATCATCACCGATATGACATTGTTTCAATGATGCAAAAACGATCACACTTTATAAAACGGATGCAAAGTACCCTCAGTACCAGGCTCCAGGCACTCTTAACAAAATGACCTAGTTAAAAGCAGGAGAAATTCACGCTCTTATGAGCCACGGGATGTAAGAAGATATTCACTGGACAGGAGAGCATAAATAGAGTCCGTTCCACCAGGCAATTATCATCTTAGTAAATGCAGCTTTCATAGGGGAGATCCCAAGATCTATAATTCTTGCAATCAAAGTACCAGGAATTATACGGCCTGTAATAATATAGTCCTGCAGCACATACAGGACCATGTCTCATCAGCTCCACTCCGATTCTAGCAGCTGATTGGTCGATTCCATTGTTGTACTCGACTGAATTGGGTTTCCAATATTGCTTTTTTAAATTGTCAATGTAAGGAGTCCACTATCAATCCTTTATTTGGATC
>OZ012689.1:4887860-4905708 GCA_963942565.1 Maea johnstoni | reverse complement strand
TTAACTGCTATGCAATAGAATTCTAACCAGACACAGGGTATAAACACTAAAAGTTAGAAACTTATTTCCATAGTGGTCCCAGTCTGCCCAGAGTCCAATGGCATCACATGTAATGATCAACTCCACTGCTCAAGATTGACATAACAACAATATCATAAAGTATAATACAAATGTTCGGACTAGAATTGATGAATTTCTTCTAGTGACTCAGAGAGGACTGACATGAAATGTTTTTTGCATCCTACTTTAAAAACAGATTTACTGAACGTGGTCTGGATCTCGTCTGGCAAAGAGTTCCAGATTTTGGCACCTATGTAGTGGAAGGGCTTTTACCATATGAACCAACCTTTGGTAAAATCAGATTAACACTGTGTCTGGTGTTACAGTGGTGGGTTTCATTTACTCTTTCAGAAACTTGAAGGTACTCTGGAGCCTGTTCCTCAATGCAGTTAAATACTTGGCTTGCGGCCAGATATTTTATTCTGTTTTCAATGCTCATCCACTTAACCTCATTAAATGTTGTCATATTTATAATAATCTGCATCTTTATTTTCTTAAAGACTCCAACAACAACCACCTCGGGTGGTGGCGGCGGTGGTAACGGAGGTGGTGGTGGTAACGGAGGCGGTGTTGGAAAGCGTGGTCCTACAGGCGCCACAGGAGCAACAGGACCCACCGGCAACGCCGGCTACACTGGTGCCACAGGTCCCAGTGGCAACACAGGTTCCACAGGTTCAACCGGAGGCGAAGGACCGAAGGGCATGACTGGTGCCACTGGACCCACGGGTCCAGCTGGACCCCGAGGACCACCGGGTAGTGGCAGTGGTATGTCTCACCCTTTGTCTTACATTGATATATCAGAATATGGGACTTTATTAAGCCAAACACAACCGGACTAGTGGCTACAGTGAGTTAATGGTTTGAAAAAAGCGTGCCTTACGCACTCATGTGTACTTAACAGTCGAGGGCCTTTCAATTCATAATAAATTATTCATTGTTGTCCGTTAGTCTCTCTTATAGTGTGTGCACCGAACGATAGATGGCGTATACGAGTGACCTAGAAGTACAAATAGAAAGGAAACGAGTAGACAATTTTGAACATGATCTTAGAAGGCACTCGTATATATATATATATATATATATATATATATATATATATATATATATATATATATATATATATATATATATATATATATATATATATATATATATATACGTATGTGTATGTATGTGTAGATACAATTTAATGAAGTTGAAAGCCTGCCATGCTGTCCACGAATTTGTCGAGTTGAACATTTCTAGTTGGAGTTGGCCTGTCGCACATTGTAAGCCTCTGTCGCACACTGGTGCGACAGTGCCATAGTACGTGTAGCAGTAGGAGCTTGAATTGTATTTGCAATTTCACGTTGATATTATCTTCCTTTCTATCATCCTAGGTGGCGAACCAGATTATATGCTTTACTTTGCTTTAATTAAAATATCCTTATGCTCACCAAGGAGTTTCCCTTATAGAAAAATAATGAATGTGATAATTCGTTTGCAGGTAACTTTGGCGCTAACTGCGGATGCGGAGACATGGTGACAGACACGTGGATGATTATTCTGCTCGTGTGGCTTGTTCTCCTTTCTCTTATCATCTTCATCGTCGTCATGGTCCTAGTGTGTATGTGCATGTGCGGTGGCGGAAACAACAAAAAAGACGAGAAATACCATTACGTCAATAGTGCCTATGCTATAGACACACTTTCCAGGCGCTCCCATCTGTCCGCAGCCGATGCCACGTCCCCATACTAGGGGGCGCCACTCATTCTCGCTTAGGGGTGTTGAAACAAGAATCCGGAACTGTGGACTCCTTCGACCTTGACCCCGGTCACGTTTCACGAGTCTTGGCAAGGCGCCATTTTGATAGTTGCCATGGTAACGTTCTCGCGGGATTTGGCGAGGCGCCATTTTGAAACTGATGGAGGTAACGCACGCGGAAAGACTGTTGGGAGATCTCGTTGAAACGAGATTTGAGAACTATATATTCCAATGAGGGTGTTTTATTATGTAAAAAAATCAGATACCAAACAAAAGTGTGCTGGCCGAAAAAGCTGCATCCAACATATGAAAAACCAGGATGACAATGCTACTAAACAAACAAACAAACAAAATACAAAAAAGAGCCATAAGGACGGATTCTTGTTTCCACACCAAATCCAAGCGAGTCAAAAACTGAACGTGCTGCTTCCAAGTTATTACGATGTCACTTACCCCCCTTTTTGTATCTTTCGATTTAGCGCAAGACTTTTCAAGCGGTGCATGTCCTTGCGGCACCCTCACTACTCAGTTGTGGATGACAGTAATCTTAGTGTGGGTCAGCATATTATCTGTCATAACCTTCATCGTTATCCTGGTACTCATATGTTGGTGCATGTTCGGAACGGGGATGCGAGCTCGCGAAGAGAAAACACCAATCATCGTCCATAGCAATGGGTTTGACACCCTCTCGGCTCGGTCGCACATGTCTCGGGCGGGCTCGGCGTCCATTCACAGAGCAGGTTCGACAACACTCAGTTCCTTTATGAAACCTAGTGGTGGGGAGAGGGAGGAGGGAATAGGCCGGGAGAGTCTGCGCAGTAATCTTTCAGCCGAGTACACCATCTCCAAGGTTCATGACGATGGTAGTCCGGCAAGTCCTTCAACTCGAGCAGTTGAACAAAATTGGTAGTTTTTTTTTTGTTTTGTTTTTGTTTTTTGAATTTCACTTCTTCAAACCAACAACCCAGACTTAAAACAAATTCGGAATTTCTTTTTACGCATTTCTTTTTTTCTATTAATCAAATGACTCAGATACCCGTAGTGATATCATGAACTTCGATATGTCAAAACGTGTAGACAATCATTTTATGATAAGGCCAGTTTTATTACGATTGAGTGAGAGGGGACTAAATTTGCACTAGAAACTGTTTTATGTACAGTCTGTGCGTTATATTTGGAAACGTTTATGCGTTTATGCACTATATATATATATATATATATATATATATATATATATATATATATATATATATATATATATATATATATATATATATATATATATATATATATATATATATATATATATATATATATATATATAACGGAAATTCGAAATCCACATTTATTTTTAATTGCGGGACATGCTATAGAATAGCTAGCTATTGCACACGCCAAGAGAAGAGCGCTATGTGATAAATGTAAATATTTTACGCTATTTTAAGTGATATAGATAATGAGTTAGAAGATAGAACGGGAAGGGGCAAAGTTGAACATTGCCGTCCAAGAATGTTATTACAGTAAGCATGACAGTTCTGCAGCAAGTAGAAAATAGGTAAAGCCATGATCTTCATAAGATATATACGGCAAGCTTTTCACCATGTTAAGGTCTATTCATAGCAATATTGGACTTATAAGGCTTAAAACTAGTAGCTAATGGATAATCATAAATCAATTGGAGAGAGTGATAATCTTACTTTCTCCTGACTGCATTTTTGGAAAATCAGAGTTCCTAACATCGAATCGAATACAAATTGGCAGTAGCAAAAGGCAATATTCTATATATTTCAGAATGACATACGAATATGATCTTTATAATCGTTTAATATCGATTTATATATTGAATGTGACATTAGTCAGCATATAAGTATAGCAAGGTGTGTATCTGATTGCCTTAACATATCCAAACTTCCTTTTGACACGTATAAAGGTGCTATATACACTTACGTACAACATGAACTTACTAATTGAAATCCCACGCTTATATCAGTTACGAATACATGTAGCACAAGCTATACGCAATATAACAGTATATTTTTGTTGTAGTAATAGGTCCATCATGTAGCTAAAAATGTAAGGGGAAAACAAAAAACTTTTCGGTAAAACCGGGTTTTATGTACATAGAATTATGCAAATTATACAATGGAAATAAAGATTTCTGCGCATGCTCTTGCCTGTTGTCCAATCGCATAATGACTTCCGGTAGTAATTAGCGGGATGGGATGTTTAAGCAGGGTATAATTAAAATAGGGACAAATGAATTTAATATCATAATGAAGGATGGGGACTTTTCTTTAAAGAATTTACAACACCTTTGATTAATTTAAATCAGTAATATGCAATGAAATAATTGTTATTCAAAACTATCAGATTTATTCTCGTAAATTTCTGTGTGCATGCATCGAGATCGAATTTTTCTGAAAATAATAAGATTAGATATATAGCCTTCATTCATTTAGACTCGTTTGTCTCTAATCACGTTTTGAAATACCATGCATTATGTACCAATTTTATTGTAGATCATCTTCCATGACAATCATATGATATTTTGAGATGAAAGAATCAATAAATATACAGATCCGAAAAAGCGTATTGAATCCAGAATTTATTGCTTTCGCTAAGAAGAATCTAAAGTATACAATGTTAGATTTAAATTGTCCATATAAGGAGCAATCATATGTATTTTTCTTATTTCATCCGTCTTTTTCATTTTTTGAATCTATCGCAAAATTGGTTTGCCAATTAGTTTGCAAACATACATATGTGTATGTATGTATATATATATATATATATATATATATATATATATATATATATATATATATATATATATATATATATATATATATATATATATATGCATACAGATAATAGTAGACACTTTTAATACTTTTCAAACAATACTCTATCTCGAATCCTCATTTATTATTCAAATAGACTCCTAAGGGCGTTGATTTATACAAAGGGTTTACGCGCATGGGTTTAATTACTAGTAGTTAATTAATGCAAATACTGCTCTGCCATAATCATAATCAATACATATAACTTTTGCAAAATCACCATACTTATCAATATAAATAAAAGTTGTTTTCATGTTCATGACATTTGCCTGTTTTATTGTATTTTATAATTGTTGGATTTTAGACTTCAAATATATGTCAAATTTGACTCTAAATAACAGCATTGGACTACTCTTATAATAACCACTCGTACTCCACTTTTCTAAGATATACAGACTTGCATATGTTTATTGAAATTGTATTTTACAGTCTGCTGTTTGAAAAGTAACTTTCTTAGTATTGCAAATATAGATCACATTATCCAAAATTGTTTATCCATTATGCTTTTGAATGCATTACTAAGCATTGAGTACTGAACAATGTGTACTGTTTAGCTAGTCAAGCAGTCACAGTATACTCATAGATGCGTGCATATATACATGCAAGTCGCTACTCCATATTAATTGCACATGCATCCGCAACAACTTGTAAATATCTGTTCGAATTACACTCGGACGTGTGATCTTTTGAAGCAGGATATAACGTGGATATTATGTAAAGAGTGCAATTTAATACGCCATTGTACTAATTCAGTTAGATCAACTCATATGATATTTACCATTTTTCATGCCCATTGTAAAAGCCATACTTGTAGTTTACAGGTAAATAAAAAACCAGAATCATTCCATTTCCATTAGTTTTCTCTTGTTGCATTTGAATATTATTCTAGGAGAATATTTCGATATTCTTTTAATTTTGGTCAAAGTTTTCCAGATAAGATGTTTGGGTTCTTAATACCATCATAAAAACATTTGTTTTAACACAGTATCACTTAAAAGACCATTTGTGAAACTAAATTGCACGTATTACTCTCGTGGAACTGGAATGATTCGAGGTTATTTTATATGAATAGAATTAACCAGACTTCATATCATATTCGCTGAAATGTATGTTGGATTACGTGTGTATATGGTAATAACACATACTCATGTCAGCAAAACTGTATGCTAGCTGAAAATGGTTGTAAATGATGTTTTGCATTTAAGGCAATAAAGCTTGAAGAAACTCTTTAACATCTGCTGGGCTTTTGTCACTCTTCACACCCTTGCGCTTCATCATCTCTACACAACAGCACTCTCGTCATCACGAGATCTCGTGGAAACGAGATTTCATAACTGAACCAAGACGGGTCTAATTTAAAGTATTTTTGTTTCATAAGCAGCCATTTTTCAAATTACTCCAAAATTATTTTGACCATGTATAGTATTTGACAAGATATACCTTTTATTTGAAAATCCCTCCATTGTTGGTCTTGAAAAGGACCCCTCTTGGGTCGTTCATACATTCGCATGGGATGATGCCATTTAACTGCCATTTCATCATTGCTTTTGCTTTTCTATGAGTGTGCATGATTAACGGTCTACTACTTCTTCTTAAGGCTGCCCCCGGCTTGGTCAGTTGTAGAGTGCTCTGGGTAGATATGGGAATTGCATGTGGATATCCTCCATTTTGGTATATACACACACACACACACACACACACATATATATATATATATATATATATATATATATATATATATATATATATATATATATATATATATATATATATATATATATATATATATATATATATATATATATACATATATATATATATGTATATATATATATGTATATATATATGTGTGTGTATATGTGTATATATATATATATGTGTGCGTGTATATATATATATGTATATATATATATATATATATATATATATATATATATATATATATATATATATATATATATATATATATATATATATATATATATATATATATACATACATATATATATATACATATATATATATATATATATATATATATATATATATATATATATATATATATATATATATATATATATATATATATATATATATATATATATATATAATTACAGCAAGGTTAATCAAAGACCATTACTGAAACATGTCGTTATGACCATTTGATATATCTCCATGTTTGGAAGCAATTATTGAAGTCGGGAGGTCGGTGTTCTTCTCTGAATGTTTTGCACATAGAAACTACCAATGAGAAATTGCCTTGGCACCCTAAAACTTCCATCCACAACAAAGTTTCATGACTTGCAGTTTTTTCATATCTTGACACCAAACAAAACTAATCGCCACTTGGGTGTAGTGTGTTCCTATTTTTACTAGATAAACTGTAAAATTCTAATATTATTTGAGCTGCCCTATCATTTCCTTAAAATGTCATCATCATCACGTAGACACCCTTGTAATGGTAAATAAGATAACTATCTAAACTAGTGCAAATATTTCCATTCCAAAGGTAAAAAACGAACTCTTCCCAACGTGAAAATAGGTATGTATTCTTACAATATGTATGACGTTTGTTGAATTGTGGTGCTCTTTTCTGAGAAGTGCATTCTGGGATATGATCTATGGGGATATGCAGACCGACCTTCTTTATCTTGTATGGAAGCTTTGTTTTTTTAAGTTTATCTATAGTCTATATCTTCATTATGTAAAGGCTGCCTTCTCAACCAAAATCTCTCTTAAAATCTATCAGTATGTCTTAGAAATTCTAATTTCTGTTGAAAACAAACACGCTCTATAAGAATGTGTTACTTTGTCTTTACTGTATTCGTTTCAATTTCATACCTTTATAACAACCTTCTTCATTTTATATTGATCCTATCTTTCTTCTTTGATAATATATATATATATATATATATATATATATATATATATATATATATATATATATATATATATATATATATATATATATATATATATATATATTAGCATATCTGTAAAGCAAACGAGACATACTTCCAGCTGCAAAACTATGCTATGTCATGTCCCGATATGCACTCTTGATATTGATGATTTTTTAGAATAAGTTGATTTCTCTTTCTTGCACGTAGCTTTCTTACTCATTCTACACGATCTTGTGTGATAGAGAAAAAAGCAATCCTTAGTCCACACTCACGGTATTCATACAACAACATACTTTCAAATGAAGAAAATCCATTTTTGTTATACTTTTCTTAAAAAGAAACTAAAAGGAAAGCAGTAGTTCTACAGATATATCTGACCTTATTTGAGGAAAATAACAATATTTGCGAAAATGTGTATGAGGTATTTGCATCTATCTGTCTCGTGTCATTTAGGACACGCTTGCTTTTGAGGCAACTCGCTAGTTTAGTTCAATTTATAGATAGGTGCAAATGTTATTGTCAATTACCTTTTTCACCGTAAAGTTTTGATGCACATTCCTTATAGTAGAAAATTTGAGATTACCATTCGTGTTATGGAAATTACCATAACAAAATAATTCATTTTAATCTTTGTGGATCTTAACTTAATAGGTATAGGTGACATCATTATTTTAGACTCATTTATCTGTCTGGTATCAGTCTGATATCAGTGTCCATTTGCAACCCACTGAGGCTTGCCAGAAGCATGCAACCAGTTTTTTCATCATATTTCTTTTACCTAAATTCACAAATATTAGTTTTTTTACATAACACCATGTTTCATTCAAATCATGCTTCCAGTATAGTATCTAGTAATGAAAATGATAAATCAATGAATCAGGAATACCAAATAAATAAAAAAGATATTTGAAAAATACCCATGTTAACAAACATCTGTTAGAAATATAGTATAATTGTGACTTTTATAAATGTATCAAAGTAGTTCAGATATTGTTCAGACTATCTGATACTGCCAGGTGTACCATTTATTCAAACACAGTACATCATAGTATCATCTTACCTCCTTAATCAGTATTTGTCAATTTCATTTCCGTTAATAAGAAGTTGACATTTTGAAGTTTTTAGAGGCAATGGTCAATAGCTCCCAATCAAAAATCATCCCCCTGTCAGAAGAGAAGACCTTTTTAGACATCCAAATTGAGTCATATCTATATTCCTATAAATATGCAACTTAGTGTATTTTGAAAAATCTAACTTAAGAAATATTCATTGATGCTTGTCCTTTTATTAAATCAAAATATTTCACTTAGATTTCAATGATTTAGAGTATTTTCTCGCGCAGAAATGGTGATCTTTAAAATAAAAACCTCCCTCTAATTACGCTAACAAGTAATTAAAATTAGGTCCTTTGGCTTCTAAGCTTCACTAAATCTTAATTCCTTGGAAATTAGGTGTCATAAAGTCATTTGCTCCACTGTAGCATATTAAAACGTAAAGTGATCGAGGATTAACCATTATAGATGTAGTATCAAAAACAGATATTTGAATATCCAATCGAGTTGGTTAGTAGCATTTATGAAATGAAATGTTAAACGATTCTCTTTTTCTTACATAATATACTTGCAGTTTCCATTTGTGTGCAAAATGAGTTAAATCATTAGCGATAAGCATCACCTACAAAACATCCAAAAATGTATGTGATGAATAAAAAACAAATATAGATGAATGATTAAAACATCAAACCGATTATTTCCATAAGAGATCATTGTTTTAGTTACATTGTGTGTAGCACACGCTGCAATGAAGCATACTTCTGTCATTGCATGTTTATCAAATAACCATTTGTATACTTTGGTTAGACGTTGCAATGGTTTCAAAGTTTCTGTCTAAAACAAACCAATAGTTGATCATTAACTTATGTTGAAAACACTTGCAATGGTCTATGATAAAATAAAGTATAATGCATATTCTAGTTTGAATTTGATATCATAATATTCCCTAAATCTTGTTGGAATGTTTTGCATAATTTGATATCTGAGTATTTTGGTTGGTTTTCAAAGTAAAATGTTCCATTACTTAAACACATCATTAAATGAATAAGATAATTTTGATAGGGTCTTAATATGTTATTTCTTACCAGATATGGATGATGAATCTTTCTGGTATAGTTTAAAAGGTAAGGACAATTTACATGCCTTAAACTGATCTGTTTATATTTTGCTTCTCTGCTGAATAGTGCACACTGCTACAGATCTTATGCACTCAAATTGTTCTACATAACTCGCCTCATTTCAAAACATCAGTGTAAGGAATCTGTTTTCCCATATTAGATTTCAGAGCTCTGCTTAACTCGGTTTCTGACAGAGGATTTCGAAAGAGGGCCCCTTTACACCCTCTCATGACCCACCGGAATTCCTACCAGGGTAAGGCCATACGTCACAACTGTTCAACTCTTACGTCACAACTACGTCACAGCCGCATGCAACTTTTTGTCCAATTAAATCTTTTTACGTGAAAAAAGTTCAACACTTAACCAAAATATGATGTTAAGGTTAGAAGATGGTAAATATATTGACTGAGAAAAAAAACTAACCCTCAATAGGTTAAGTTAGGCAAAGGCATTAGTTTTATTGGTGTCAAGAATCATAGGTAAAGTAAGGTAGGGTGTCTGGTACCACTATTTGATAAAAGGTGAAGGCAGGAGTGGTTTCTGTTAGTAACTTATGCATATTATTTTCATTTGGTTTTTTATTGGTGAAAAAAGGATTCAAAAGATATGGGTGGAATTCTCCCAAAGTTTGATCTTTCTTCGGCTATGGAATACTGTGCTAGAACCCCAAAAGCCAAGCTTGTTGTCTGTTACTTAGATTTTTATTCCGTTTGCTTTGCTGTATGTTTAGAGGCTGGTTATTACTCGGTATGGCATTTCCTACTAGACAGATTCGTAAAAGTGGTACCTTTATCTCTCTGAAATAGATTGTGTTATTGTTATCCCAAAATTATCCATACAATCCACATATGAATCTACGTACTAGATTTTTAAAAAATGACTAATATGTCAGTATCAGGTATGTTACATACTTGAAACAATCCGTGATTTGCATATATTCATCTTCTCATCTGAGTATACCATACTTGAGTGATTTTCAGAGACATAAAGTACCAATAAACGATACTGTTGTAATCCTGTTGAATTGATACCTTCAATTGGCTAATGCTTTTCATGTGCATATGTGTGTCTTGATTGCTTTGCGATATATATTAGGCATCGTATAACTGCAACCTTGTGGCTTGTTCTTTAACCAACGCAAGGAGGGAATAACAATTTATGTAACCACACTCTTGTATTACTAACAGAATACGAGATGAAAATGCAGTTGTTTTTATATATGGATATCATCAATCACTCCTTCAATACAATGATATATGTATGAATTATTTGTATACATATTTCAATCAAATTAAAGAAATGAATGGCTTATTTGTATTCTATTTTAGATGATGGTACAAAAACACCTACAGATGATGGAGTCGAGTAGGAAGGAAAGTAGCCCAAGAAAATTGACCACTGCCAAATAAACCTGAAAACCGAAGCCTCATCCTAAA
This sequence comes from Maea johnstoni, assembly GCA_963942565.1. Classification (NCBI taxonomy): domain Eukaryota; kingdom Metazoa; phylum Annelida; class Polychaeta; order Spionida; family Magelonidae; genus Maea; species Maea johnstoni. The sequence continues at coordinate 4,894,556 of OZ012689.1, read as the reverse complement.
AAAACAAGACTAATTGCAACAGAGACGAAATACTAATCATGCTAATTTGTTAAATGATTTTATTTGTATAATATAACATTGCACACTTTGATATTTCAAAGAGATAGCATGGTGTATATCTATATGACAAAAAGCAGGCAAAACAGTTCGGGTCAAAATATATTTCTTCATCGATGACTTAGTCAAAGATGTCAGAGGTGAAAATGTAAAAGAATAAGTGTTTAGGAAAAACATAAAAATCGTTTACTTTATAATGTCTAAAATAAGCAGTACAATTTTGGTGCTTTTGGTATGGGTGAATGAATATGTTTTTGAGACAAACCATTGCTAAATATGTTTTGATTATTGATATCATTATTCAATACAAGGAGGTCGTGGCGATCTATTATAGTGTGTTTTTCACAAGTCTGTAATGCATTAACCAAATAATATCTAATTTCTTGATGATAAAGCACATTTAAAGTATTGTAAATATTGTCAAATAATATATACTGACATGAACACATACGGTGGCAAGTGATATGTTGATGAACCTCATTACAGAACATTATGTAAATTACTTTATGTTACATCAATGCTTGAATAGCTGAATTCATTACGCTTGTGGGGGGGGTAGGGATGACTTAAAGTATGGTTATGGTTGTCAATGTCATTAAAGGTCATTTTGACACTTAAGGAAAAATGGATATATGGGTCAGCAGATCACCTAAATTATTCATATGGCCAGTATAGGAATTTAAATCTAATATATCATTCACGCGCTTTTTATAATACTACTTATGCATGTAATGACTTATATTGCATTTATTCCAAAATCTTGATAAATCTGCGAGTGGATGCTTTTCTCGTAATGGTAGTTTAATGATTGTATACTGGATGTAAATGAAATCAATTTCTGTGATATTTACCCCTTTATATGTGGATATAAGCAAAGCACAGAACGCTTATTTTTATCATATATGTATATATATATATATATATATATATATATATATATATATATATATATATATATATATATATATATATATATATATATATATATATATATATATATATATATATATATATGTGTGTGTGTGTGTGTGCTTACTCCGGAACGTCCAATCAGCAATAATGATTTGTATCACATGACTGATAATTAAATCCCCACATTGCTCTCTAACAGAGGCATTAACTCTCACCTCATGATGCATTGCTAAGCAAATTAGGTCAAGTACTGACATGAGTTAACTCTTTCTTATTCACTTGTTGCTGATCAATTACAACCAATACGGTCACCCGTTTCATGCATCCTAAGGAGAAAAGAAATATATGAGATTTATTTATGAAGAAAAAGATCAGTATATATATATATATATATATATATATATATATATATATATATATATATATATATATATATATATATATATAGGTATATTTTCATTTGAAATTCAAATGTAAGATGGTTTCACAACAATACGAAGTTAGGTAAACCATAAGTAGACCAGACTTGCAGCACAGTTTTAGTAAACATGTGGGATAAAATGTCGCCTGCAATTATTTCATGTATAAATGTTCATAACAAAATAACCCCACACATCTAGTTAAAAAATCCTAATATTTATATAACATTTAAACGCCTGAGGATTTATATTTATAAAGGGCCTCCGGGCATAATTAGGCAAATTAGGCTTTTTTGGTGACAAGTTCTGGCAGCAATTCAACTGCTTGCCTATGTACATAACTGTATTTTATATGCAATTACATTTATTATAAATGACATCCTTTTCATTATGTGTTATCTTTTTCCTCTTTTGTTAAACCTGTCATCTTGCAGCTGAGTGCAATTAGGTGGCTTAAAATAATCTCCTTCTGACCACAAGTTTAGTTAAAAGAAAAACGGGGGCTGTTAAAAAGAATATACGAAAGGGAAAGTTATCCATGTAAGCAAAAACTTTTTTTTTAAATATGCATTGTAATGATTCCATGGCTTTTTTATGATGTGTCTTCATCATCAATTGTCATCACAGGGCCTTTTTGTATACCAAACGTCATTGTATTGTTAAGCGGAATGCGGAATGATTAATGCAAAGACATAAAAACGATTAACTAAATCGAGTCATGATCATCACAGCTACTAGCTAGGACTTATCAATGCATGCTTTGAACAAAAAAACACAAGTTATAGTAAGGACTTCTTTGCAAGACAAATAGCTGAGATGTTTGATTATAAATTCTTGCCTGATTAAACGGAAACATACCATAATTATCCTGTAAATGGTCGAGATATGAAAATATTTTTCTCTTGATTAAAGGCCCATCTATCATGCTGAGTCTGTATTAAATCGAATCTAATTGCAACGTTGGATGGAGAAAGCTATAGAATATATTTCCTTTAATAAGCTTTTTACAATTGAATGTGTGTTTCCATACACAGTCAGAAATTGATGATAAAAGCATCGATATTGCATTCCACGATTCGCCTGTTTCGTGTTTAACCCTTATGATGGCCATTACAAAATGATGCAAAATACCTGAAAAATGACTGAAACCCTGGCACATAGGTACTCACCAGAGCTATTCAATGTATACCAAAATGACAGGGCTTAGACGATTTTCAAAATTCTTTGCCTTCTTGTGCTTTGAATGAAAGTAGCCTTAGCATTGAAAGGATTAAGTACATTATTGGCATATCTAACGCCGTAGTTACCATTTATTTACTAAAGGACGAACATGCCCTTAATTAATAACATATCCATACAAATTAACTCTATCCTACTGTGCTGTATGCTTATTGGCAGTACCAGCTACTATACAAAGGTACACAATTACAAAGAAAAACAGAAAACCAACCTCCAGTAATTCAAAAGATACTAATTGGAATGCATTCCACCCAACTCTGGCACCCAAAAATCGTATTAAACAAAATAATGAATGGACAAAATGATACAAATATATAAGAGTATGATAGAATAGATTGGTTAAGTTGGTTAGGTGCTCATAGACATTCTAATATCAACGGCGCCACCTCTGCTGTAAAGGCCGTCAAAATACACACACGTGGTGTGTCAAAAGGGTGGTCAAAAGCCTCTACAGTACAGACATTTAGCTCCTGCACCAGTGCCTGGTTGTACCAAACCCATGGATAACGTCAAAAAATTATCCAAGCGCATCAATGACATTAACGTACCTTGCTTATAAATTACGTTCAATTACGTTCAATTTGGAGGTAATCCATGCATCCATGTCCATGAACGTGCGGTCGTGTGGGATGCCCGGACTGCCCACGCATTTAGTGCAGGAATTAAATGTCGGCACTGTACAGTACAGCCGGACGTCCATTGGATAGAATGTCAAAATATGAGCCAAGCGGGGCAATAACCTATGAAATAGCTCGTGAATTAAAGCTACGTTCAGCTTTGAGGTCATCCATGCATCCATGGCCAGGAAACTATGTGGCAATTGGGCGTGCAGTCGTGTATTGTGCCCGGGCTGCCCACGCATTTAGTTCAGGAATAAGATGTCGGCATTGTATCGCTAGTATGCAGCTGAAAAGGCTTGGAGGCTGTTCCTAAAGAGAATGAAATTTCTAACCTGTCTCAAGATTCTGTCGCGTCACCATTTGAGCTGTAGGAACTGTTGGGAGTAATAAAAAAACTCCATGAAATGAATACTCAGATAAACCTTCCCACATGTTTTTCTTATAATTGTCTGCAAAGCAGATGTTTTTCATTGCCTCTCAATATCATTTTCAAATAATCATCTCAACATCATCTTATTTTCAATAATACAATTCAGAAAGATAATCAATAATAATCAATAATAACTATCGAGCATGTAACAAGAACTCAAACTTAAAGGGCAAATGCACCATCAGCTGGTGCTTAAAGGATGCCAAAAACAGTGTGCATTATGGGATACATGGACGCCCCCATATGGCTGCCTCAGGTCTGTTACTTGGGCACTTCTGTAAGCTATAACTGAGTAGTGCTGAAGAGGACAGGTTCGAGGGAGTTCTTATTTGAAAGGTGACATGTATAAGCTCATTTTGGACCTAAATCATTCTGATGGTGCATTTGCCCTTTAAATCACAACACTGATAATATCGCACATTTGTCTAACCTCACCTCACTCTCAATCAATAGTAAACGAAATATCAAGACATAAGTAACTCCTGTTCTATGTGGTCCCATTTTAATGAAAGGTGTCTTCTTCAGTCCTTGTCATTATAGAAGTCCTTTCTTTTATTATCTGATTATAAATAAATATTTTCATATTGATAATGTATGGAAGTCCGATACCTTGTCTCTTCCTATAGATTACTACTTTAGGGATCATAACTATTGCATTAATGTTTTTTTTTGTACATTTACGCAAATATTTTCTCGGCATCTTGGCCATCCCACGTGTTTATCCTCTATATACTTGAAGGAACTATTAGTTAATCAAGCCAATACGAGGACTCTAAGATCAAACACTTAGAACTTATTACAGATACCACACACTAATCTGAAAAGGTTTGGTGACAGAGCATTATGTGTCTATGCACCACGCCTTTGGAATGAGCTCCCTGACGACATCAAGGCTGCTGATAGTGTGCAAAACTTCAAGAAACAGCTCAAAACATTGCTATTTCGAAAGGAGTTATTTGACTAGATGGACCATAAACATCTGTCCACTGACTATTCATTAACCCATTAACACTAACAGAAGTCAAAACAGGCCTGATAATTCTGGAAATATTTAACTTACAAAAGCAGATTTTTTAAAAACATGTGAAAGAAGAAATGTTTATCAGAAGCCACACAATAACTCTCGTTCAAGTATTTTGCAAACGTTCGCTTAATTCCCAAGTTACTTTCAAAAGTATGAGAGTAGCAGACGATACTTTCTGGTGGGACTCTAAGTGTGAATGGGATAAAGCGCTTTTGAACATTATAGGTGGAAAGGGCGCTATATCAAATATCAATTACTACTATTATTATTGGTATTATTATTATTATCATTATTATCATTATCATTATTATTATTATCATCATTATGATTATTTTTATTTTTATTATTATCATTAGTAGTAGTAGTAGTAGTAGTAGTAGTAGTAGTAGTAGTAGTAGTAGTAGTAGTAGTAGTAGTAGTAGTAGTAGTAGTAGTAGTAGTAGTATCAGAGACGTCACCTAACCCTAAGGGGAGGGTACCTACAATGGGAGGGTAAACTTTACACACATTTCTCAGGTGCAAGTAAACAGTGTTGGGTGGAGGAATCCAAGTCGTGGAATTTTTGTTAAGCTGACATAACCTCACAAATAAACTGGGGCAACAATAACACTAGGAGAAAACCCACGTTTATTTGGGAAAACACGCAGACATCGAAAAAAGAGAAACTGGTTGCAGTTATGTCATTCTTCACTCGTAAAAAATGGTGTTGGATACAGGCTTCCATTGGGTAAATTGGATTGGATCGTAATTTACCACATGGGCTACCATCAGGGTCTAACATGGGCTGGACAGATCATGCTGCCTCTGTACACACATTAATCTCTCTCTCTCTCTCTCTCTCTCTCTCTCTCTCTCTCTCTCTCTCTCTCTCTCTCTCTCTCTCTCTCTCTCTCTCTCTCTCTCTCTCTCTCTCTCTCTCTCTCTCTCTCTCTCTCTCTCTCTCTCTCTCAACGTATTTCTGAGTAGTGAGATCACTTCCAAAACCAAAATGATAGTGATCACTAAAGCATGGGTGCGTTGTGAGATCGATCTCACAATGCTTTTACAAATATCTTTCTTGTTTTCAGTCTGATAAGCGTTAGGGTTTGGGTTAGATTAGGGTAATATCAACTCAAAACACGCCCAAATAAAATAAGTTGGTTTATAATGGGAAAGATAAAGAACGATCTCACAAATCAGAATTACATAGTTGTGTGTATGTGTTCAGTAGATACCTGTCTATCAATGTCATGTCTGGATCACGGCTGGAAATGCAAAGGTCGTGGGAGTTGAGATTCTTTAGGTACGTCGCAATAACATTAACCCTGCCTAGTTTACCCATGAAAAGTAAAGTCTGTTTGATATGATCCTTTCGAAAGTGCGTTAATAATAAACGATATATTTTGCAAAATATTTGTGGAGATTTTTACAAATATCTTATGAGTATTTATCCATTTTCTCTCAAATATGTTCTACCTGAACGGTATTCAAACAATTCCAAGCAATGTGGTGTCGAAGCTGGCGAGAGTGGGATAACCCATTACTGCCCACAGCAACCACAAGCTGTCTAACAAATTCGATTAGACAATTCGAGCAAAAGCATAATTTGGAAAATATTTGAAGGAGAAATGATAATAAGAACATTAACAACAACTTTCTTTCAAATATTTTGTTAAATATTTTTTAATTTCCTACTACAACTAGGCACTGGCAGACGTCCGGTTGAGTGGTGCAGGAATTAGATGTCTGTACTGTAATACAATAGATACTTAGATACTATATGTGCGCTATACACAATCAACTGACCACCATCTACCTTCAGTGAAGACTTTTACGTAGGTGTGACCCTACTTTGTACCGTGCTTTTCATTCTAATATGGTATGTATTCATTTTGTAATAATTCTTATGAGATGGAGAGAGGGTTACTTCTTTAAATCAATATGGTGCATTTCATTTCGCTTCATTATTACCTAACAACTTTGCCTCAAAATATTACAAAAGTGTATATTGCAAAT
>OZ012689.1:4857860-4880360 GCA_963942565.1 Maea johnstoni | reverse complement strand
ATGAAAAGCACGAGTGAGTGATGTTTTGTCTTGGAACGTGGCTTGGCGAGTGCCAAGACACAACATCACTCATGTTTCTCCCGCGAAAAAAGCAGAAATATACACGTATTACCATGAGGTTAGCTAGCTAAACTTAGTCAGCAAAAGGCCGCCTATGCACTAGTTTAACAATGGTACCAGTAATACGCGTGTGATGTGAAGTGCAACGTTTGGTTTCCTTAGAAACTGGCACCATGTCTACAGCTGGATACTCCTTATTTGCTAGGTCCGAATTTAATGCTTTCAAATATACCTTTCAAAACATTCGAATCGTTCACTTTTGGTATCTATAGGAAAACGCCCAAATCATACGGCAAATACGTTGGCAATCAGTTTCATGGATGTTTATTTTAACTTGTACACGTTTTAGTATGACTTACAAATTATCCTGAACCGTGAACCAAAGTGTAAAAAGATAACACATCTTTACGGGTTATCTGCATAGAGTGCAGGCCTCTGAGTGGGAGGAAACATATCTTCAGAATTCGCTGTTCAATGATCTCTACTGTACATGCGCTCATTCGTTTTTTGTGTCCGTATAATACGCCTAAACGATTGAAGGCCAAAAACTATTAATAAGAATGTATTTCCTCTATATTTTCACATTTTTCAACTATTCTGTAAAATGCAGAAATGTAAAACGCACTGTTTCGCGTTTTATGTATGCTGTCAAATCTATCATTGATATCTTGATGATTTAGATACATACATACAATGATGTCTTGACTTTTTAATAATTCAAGCTTGTAGAAATGTGAAAATGTTGACAGGCAACTCATAGTTTAATTCTCATGGTTTTCAAATTATTGGAGAAACCTAACATTTTACCGACATTGCATATACTAGTATATGTATACTGTAGAACACGAAATTCACGCGTGTCCCAAGTATAGCGAAATTGGGAGTTTTGCGTCATAGCGTATCTTTATATTAGCGTCTCTTTACCGTAGCCGCAGCCGCTGACAGCGCCATCTGTCGCAAAAAGACGAACTAATTTGAGCAGAGAATGCTTCCAGTTTGATTGAGCATTCTCTCAAAAGGGGGCGCCCGTATTTATAAACAAAGGGTTAAACAAAGGAAATGGGGCTATGAACCCTATCCATGGTGGCACAACAAAGGGGCCATATCAGGTTGTATTAAGTGTAATCTTCGGAAAATAAACAATCAAAACAGATCACAATGATTTTTCTTTGCTCTTTTAACATGTCTTTTGCTTCCTAAAGCCAGAAAAACACAAAAAAGAATGGTTCAAGAGGGGCTACGTATGCTTCATGTTTGTACTAGTGGCGCCATCTAGTGGTCACCACGAAAACGAAAATGGCGTCTCCTGAATGTTCGTCAAATGCCTGTGCTAAAGGCATGCTAAAGGTGCCATTTGTTGTTGTTTTTTTGTTTTTAGATGGAATGTTTATTAATTCAATGGAATCATGAGCTAGTCCACAAGCCCAGAAACCGATTTTGAAAAAGGGTTTCAGCAGGGCTACGTATCTTCCATTAGATTTACTAGTGGCGCTATCTAGCGGCCACCACCAGTGGCTAAAAAGAAAGACAAAAGTACAGCGTGTTTATATATAGCGAAGCGGCACCAGACGCTAAGTACGCTATATATAAACACACGCGGAAATTTCGTGTTCTACAGTATTACATAGAGACATATATATGCCTCTATCGAAGTAATCCTTTACCAAATGAAATTCTAATTAGTCCTTATTGACTCTTTTGTTTTAGATACCATCAAGGATGCGAGTCATCACCCACTGAAGACAAGGAAGATTTCGCACAAATCGCGGTAAGGGAAACTTGCGGGGAATTTGCGTTTAAGAGATTAACAAAGGCGTTCACTTAATCAAAATACGGGGCTGCCCTGATGGCCTAGTGGTCGGAGGCCCAGTTCTGGTTGGGACACGTGAGCAAGTTGCCAGTCGCGTGGTTCGGAGTTAGCGGGGGGGGGGGGGGGGGTTTCTCCGGGTACTCCGGTGTCCTCCACCACATACAACTGGCTAGTCACAAATTAGTTTAAATATGGCAGAAAAGTGAAGATAATCAAAAATCCAAATTGGTTATAAAAAACCTTTCTCGTGCTCGTGTTGGCCACATAGTTGAGTAGACATATCGCTGCCTGCGCTAAGTTGAATCGGCTCAAGGCATGTGTATGATGATGCAGGTTTATTGTATTGTATTGTATCTTTATTAAATGTTGGCAAAGCTACAAAATTGCAAGACATACAGACGTGCGAAAGAGAAAATAAGACTTTTTGCACGAGTGACTTTTTGGGGAGGGTAAATAGAAAAATATATATTTTTTCACCTGCCCGCAAATGCGAGAGCGGTAGGGTAAATACAACTTTTTTTACCAGTCCACCTAAGAGGGGGTAAATAAAACATTTAGTTTACCCGCCCAATTCTCAGAGGGCGGGTAAAGCATAGATTTATACTATATTAGATTTATACTTTAACAAAGATATAGAGTGAACTTTCTTTCATATTTCAGAAGCAAAAGATTCTGGTTTAGACTACGCAAACGACTCAGACGCAGAGCCAGACGCCGTCGAGTAAGGCGCAGACGCCGAGTGAGACGCAGACCCAGACGCCGTCGAGTAAGGCGCAGACGTCATGTCAGACGTAGACGTTACCGCCGTCGAGTAAGGCGCAGACCCAGAGTCAGACGTAGACCAAGACGCCGTAGAGTAAGGCGCAGACGTCGAGTCAGACGCAGACCCAGACGCCGTCGAGTAAGGCGCAGACGCCGAGTCAGACGTAAACCCATCCGCCGTCGAGTAAGGCGCAGACGCCGACTCAGACGTAAACCCATCCGCCGTCGAGTAAGGCGCAGACGCCGACTCAGACGTAAACCCATCCGCCGTCGAGTAAGGCGCAGACGCCGACTCAGACGTAAACCCATCCGCCGTCGAGTAAGGCGCAGACGCAGAGTAAGACGTAGACGTTACCGCCGTAGAGTAAGGCGCAGACGGCGACTCAGACGTAAACCCAGACGCCGTCGAGTAAGGCGCAGACGCCGACTCAGACGTAAACCCAGACGCCGTCGAGTAAGGCGCAGACGCCGACTCAGACGTAAACCCATCCGCCGTCGAGTAAGGCGCAGACGCAGAGTAAGACGTAGACGTTACCGCCGTAGAGTAAGGCGCAGACGGCGACTCAGACGTAAACCCAGACGCCGTCGAGTAAGGCGCAGACGCCGACTCAGACGTAAACCCATCCGCCGTCGAGTAAGGCGCAGACGGCGACTCAGACGTAAACCCAGACGCCGTCGAGTAAGGCGCAGACGCCGACTCAGACGTAAACCCAGACGCCGTCGAGTAAGGCGCAGACGCCGACTCAGACGTAAACCCATCCGCCGTAGAGTAAGGCGCAGACGCCGACTCAGACGTAAACCCATCCGCCGTAGAGTAAGGCGCAGACGCCGACTCAGACGTAAACCCATCCGCCGTAGAGTAAGGCGCAGACGCCGACTCAGACGTAAACCCATCCGCCGTAGAGTAAGGCGCAGACGCCGACTCAGACGTAAACCCATCCGCCGTCGAGTAAGGCGCAGACGCCGACTCAGACGTAAACCCATCCGCCGTCGAGTAAGGCGCAGACGCCGACTCAGACGTAAACCCAGACGCCGTCGAGTAAGGCGCAGACGCCGCCTCAGACGCCGTCGAGTAAGGCGCAGACGCCGACTCAGACGTAAACCCAGACGCCGTCGATTAAGGCGCAGACGCCGACTCAGACGCCGTCGAGTAAGGCGCAGACGCCGACTCAGACGTAAACCCATCCGCCGTCGAGTAAGGCGCAGACGCCGACTCAGACGTAAACCCAGACGCCGTCGAGTAAGGCGCAGACGGCGACTCAGACGTAAACCCATCCGCCGTCGAGTAAGGCGCAGACGCAGAGTAAGACGTAGACGTTACCGCCGTAGACGATACCGGCGTAGACGTTACCGCCGTAGACGCTACCGACGTAGACGCTACCGTCGTAGACGCTACCGCCGTAGATGTTACTGCCATCGAGTAAGTTGCGGATGTAGACCCATCTGCCCTAGACGTCGTAGCTACGTTGGCAGGTGCACGTCTTGCAGACGAAGATTGCGTCAAGTCCTCAAGCAACTGAAAAGCACAAGGAGACAGCTGTTGTTTGACCGTAAATCGGCCTGTCTATACATGCGCAAAGCAATTATGGTTGACCGAAAGATCTTCTTTGGCTGCAGACGTAAATGTTCAAAATACCGTAAAGGTCCATGTCTCAGTTTGTGCCTCCAGAGGTATGGCCGACAGTACTACAGGGGTGTTAAGCTCAAACAAAGGTTGTGTAAAGGATGAATGGCACGCCAAATAACACCACACGAGACATGATAATACTACGATGGTGCTGGTGTGAACGTCAGAAAAAAGTGTTGTTTTCCAGAAAAACACGGATTTTTTTCTGTCGTTCACACCTGCACCATCGTATGATAACGAAACATTATTTTTGATTTCAATTATCTAGTCTTTCTTTTCTATCAATCTTTATAAGCGGTCCGTTATATTCCTTCATTCATTTTCAATCTGAAGCAAATAAAATGTCTTTATTCAAAGACGATTTCGCCTCCAGTGTTTATTTAGTCCGATTTAGTTTTAATGCAATTTATCCAATTTACTATGTAGCGATTGAATTGCTTGCAGAACATCTCTTCGATATATCAAGATTACTAACTTTTCTTCTAACTTGTTGTTGAATAATAGGAATAGGGCATTAAATTGTCGTAAAAGGTCTCATTTCGTTATAACAAAAAATATACCAACAGAGGTAAGTAGCGAGAATGGGAAGTTTTATCAACAACATTGACCCTTATGCTGCTGGTGGCTAATTTAGCCATAACCAAATAATGCAAAAAAAACTTTAAAATGACTGAAACCCTGGCACATGGGTACTCATCTGAGAGTGCTCAGTGAGACCTTTCCCAGGAATACCATCATGACAGGGTTTAGATGGTTTTCAGAAATCATTGCGTCATTGTGCTTTGAACGAAAATAGCCTCAGCATTGTAAGGGTTAATAGCAAAAATTAAGATCATTTAATTTAAGAAACAAAGTTAACAAATGCACATAAGGGGTTCGGTGTTGGAACATTTCTTGCTGTTTGGCTGTTTCGGGCATGTGAGAAGGTTGCCAGTGACTTGGTGTTAGGCGGGGGTTTTCACCGGGTACTCTGGTTTTCTCTACCAGTTTGCAACTGGCTAGTCACGACTTCGCCACAATATGGCATAAAAAGTGACGAAAAACGAAATTCCAAATTGTCTGTTTCAATATGAGTGATAAATAGTCCGAATACTTCAGAGGGAAACTATGGCTGTACCCCAAGTCACAGGCAACTTCCTCACATGCCTTATCACACAAATACTCGCATTTCGATGAAATCTTTCAGGCGAAAGTATATTTGGGAAAAGATTTCAATAAGCAATGTTAAGTGGAACACTACCAACAACTCTCCTTTAAATATTTTCTTATAGAATCAAACTTTATTTAAATACTAGTGTCAAGAGTGTCAACTATTCAGCTAACAATATCTGGAGGAGCTATTAGGGCTCTTCCCAATAAAACTTCTGAGACTGGACACTTCGATTTTCACCCATGATTATTCTTTTCACAAAGATCGCACCTAGAACGATTATGAATTTTAAGGAGGTAGCCAGCCAAAATAGTATTAGAGTAGTCGTATTGGTTGACCGTATGACAAGAAAACAAAAAGAATAACCACTTCAACAAAACAACAGAAGGAAATAAAGAAACAGACCTACAGTGCAGACATTTAATTTCTGCACCAGTCGACCGGACGTCTGCCAATGCCTGGTTGTACAAAAATAAAAAGCCATGCTAAGCTGTCAAGAAAATAATCTAAACACATCAATGACACATTAGCTTGCGAATCAAAGTTACGTTCAGTTATAAGGTCATCCACACATCCAAGTCAAGGAAACTGGGTAGCAATCGGGCATACGGTCTTTTATCATGCCCGGACTTCCCGCGCATTTAGTGCAGGAATTAAATATCAGCACTGTATGCTATAGGACTGACATAAAAGCAGACGTAAATTACACAATACCAAAATAGCCTACACAAAACTACAGTGTCGACTTTTAATTCCTGCACTAAATGCGTGGGCAGCCCGGGCAGAATACGCGACCGCACGCCTGATTGCCGCCCAATTTTCCTTGGCATGGACGTATATATGACGTCACATGATATATGATCCTAGCTTTGATTCGCAAGTTGCGTGTTTCATCGATATGTTTGGCTTATTTCTTGACATGTTATTCATGGATGTTTGTACAACCAGGCAATGGCAGACATCCGGTCGACTGGTGCAGGAATTAAATATCTGTACTGTAACTTAGTTAACAGCTTGGTATTAATGCTTAAGATTTACTCTTGAAATTGCCACCTGGATCTTCGATACTTATGACAATAACTTGGAATTAATGATTGTTTTACAAGACATTTGAGTTGTTGGTTATTGTATTGTATTGTATCTTTTATTGATTTTACGTAAAGTTACAAAACTACAAGACATACAAAAACTTTTTCCAGCAAAGTACCAATCAAAGAGAACACAGGGAGAAAAAAAATAAACTAAATTCAAACGAAAAATTTGACTGAGAGTGTGAATACATACAAGTATCAAATTAGAGGTGGTAACATAAATTGAAACTGCACAAACAAACAACATAAATGAATGAAGGATTATTTACTAATTAATATTTTTAACACCAGTTCGTGAGTCAAAATTAACGAGAATGAGTCGATGAACATTTCGCCTTCAAATATTTCCTCAGATTTGCTTTAGACTAACAGTTATCGCGAAAATATTCGTCTGCTTTTGGCTGCTGCGAGCATTACTGGGCTTAGAAAAATGACAAAACATGTTAACAAGACAACTAGAACTACATGAAAATTCATCTTATAAATAAAGATCATATTGTACACACACCGCATTCTTTCACAAAAAGAAGCAAATAGAAAAGGAGGGGAGAATTAGAGAGGTGGAAGAAGGAAGGAAGAAGGAAGGAAGGAATGGGTTTTCACCGCGCTTTTAACAGCTTAGGGCATATCGCGACGATATAGAAACCCGGAAACGGGAAGAAATTCCCTTCTCTTCACGAATAGTTCCAAGGGATCTTTCAGTTGTAGAAGGACCACAGTCAGCACTCCACAACGCCGCACATTTATTTAGCGACCGGGGCAACCTGCATATGGGGATCCAGCGGAGACCTGAACCTGTGGCATGCTTAGGGGCCAGGTATCATAACCATTAGAAAGACTATAGAGAGACTACGAAATAAAATTAAGAAGAAATGTGTTCTTGAGAAAATAGGGAAGCTATAACCATAAGTCTTCATTGCAAGTATACTAAATTAAAATTATGAAAAGTTACGAATATAATTTCAGAATCCTTAATGATATCTGCTACCAATCGTAAATGTAGGATTATGGGCTCCAAAAAACAAAAAGAAACATGGACAGTGTTTTCAAACTGAGCTTTAACATACCCGTATGTGAAAATCTCAAGATGACTCTTTTACTGATGACTATTACTGTTACTGCTGCTGCTGTTGCTACTACTACTACTACTACTACTACTACTACTACTACTACTACTACTACTACTACTACTACTACTACTACTACTACAGCTGCTGATGTTGCTACTACTACTATTACTACTACTACTACTACTACTACTACTACTACTACTACTACTACTACTACTACTACTACTACTATTACTACTACTACTACTACTACTACTACTACTACTACTACTACTACTACTACTACTACTACTACTACTTCTACTACTATTACTACTACTACTACTACTACTACTACTACTACTACTGCTGCTGCTGCTACTACTACTACTACTTCTTCTACTACTACTACTACTACTACTACTGCTGCTGCTGCTGCTGCTGCTGCTTCTACTACTACTACTACTACTACTACTACTACTACTACTACTACTACCGTTTCTACTACTATTTCTACTACTTCTTCTCCTACTGATTTTACTACTACTGCTACTACTGCTTCTAATACTTCTACTACTACTACATGTAGGTATGTAAAAGGGTGATGCACATGAAATATACATATTACGGTTGAAACCTCGAAAAAAACAATAGAAAAGCGCTCAGTTAAGAAACAGGAGAGATTTCAATGGGAGGGCAGGGAATGCTAGATATTTAGAGTTCAGAAAAAGGAATAGGTTCATGTGTGGAAAGTAGACCTATTAGTGTTAAATTACCTAAGATAACTATTTTAAATAAGAAACCCATACTTCTCCTTATATCCTAACAGAAGTTTAGTGGGGGCACATGCAGTGGCAGATAGTAAGAGGTGAGTGGGAAACTGGTACTTCCTCAGTGTGTGTGTGTGTGTGTGTGTGTGTGTGTGTGTGTGTGTGTGTGTGTGTGTGTGTGTGGAGAGAGAGAGAGATATAGAGAGAGCGCGAGAGAGAGAGAGATTAAAACGGGTACTTATTTGGTGTGTGTGTGAGAGAGAGAGAGAGAGAGAGAGAGAGAGAGAGAGAGAGAGAGAGAGAGAGAGAGATTGGAGAGTTTAAATTCAAATGCATTCTAGACATGGCAAAATATGCTCACACCCATAAAATCAAATGAATAATTCAATTTATAACTCACCAAGGTACAACTTTTAACAGAACTGGCAACATTTCCGAATCGTCACAATAGTTAAATCCACTTGCTTCTGAAATATACACATGGTCTGACAACGTGTAACATAACTTGTCAAATGGAGAATTTTTTCAAAATTAGTTTTCACTTATTTTTCAAATGTTCTTATATTTCAAAAATATATATTTGAAAATGATAGTAATCACCAAATTCAAAAAAAATACAAAACGATTTCCAGTAGTGGAACATTTCTGAAAATATTGTAATTAAACCAAGATATGTCCAGATGCTCCAAATCATGTGTACATGTTCGCAACAGGTATGATAGCATTAATACAATTGCAAATTATCGTTCTAAATCTCTACAATAAAACATCGTATTCTTGATTTATCTATCACTTTCATTTGAAGTATTGCTCTTATCCTTTACTTAACTTTCCAACAATGGCAAAATTTTAACTATTTTATGTATTCTGTATGTTCAGTACTGATATGATAGGTTTAATGCAATCTATTTAAATTTCCTTGAAATTTGGCAGCTAAGAGTATTTTGAAAGGAAAGGTGCCAGATTTTTTTCTTTTGTTTTCAATTTTGCATTTAATCATAAGTTATGGAATCTAAAATTTGAAAAATGCATTTTTCTCATTTTCAACAAATCTGAGAGAAGTGGTTATAAGATTTTCTATCCAACAATGGAGAAATTTTAATAATTTTGTGAATTGGTGCATGTTTATTACTGATGTGTGCATTACTCATGTTTTCTACTCTTTCTGCTGTCTCGTGTGTTACGGTATAAGTTAGGCGAGCGATGGTTTTTGCCGGGTACTCCGGTTTCCGCAACCATTTACAACTGGCTGGTCACAACCTAGCAGCAATATTGCAGAAAAAATGACAAAAACCGAAATTCGAAACAACAAAATCATATAATATTTCTCATTCGCAAGATGATGAGTAACACAGAAGGTGAAAAATAACAATGAACACAAACAAGTACAAATTCATTTTTATTTTACTTTCTTGGAAAACTCGGACTCGTAAGGCCGATCTGATGAAATAAGTTAGACATATTTTTATAACAACATCACTTCGGATTGATTTTAAATGTTTTCACATCTGATATAACTCATTTTGTGAAGACGTATATGGTTTGGATAAAGTGTTGCTAAAATCATTCAAAACGATATCATATCAAATTTGCATATATATACATACACATATATATATATATATATATATATATATATATATATATATATATATATATATATATATATATATATATATATATATATATATATATATATATATATATATACAATGCAAATTGTGATCAGCTGACAAGGAAATATGAAAACTATCGAGTTACACCATTTCAATGTTTGTATTTAGGATACAACAAAGAAAACACTCGACTGTGATTGTTGATTGCTTAAGTACTGCTTGCCAAAACTAGGAAATTCGGCCAAATTTTGGAAAAATACTTCTGTCGATGAGAAGCAAATTTTTTCATCAATGCAGCTATTGAAATGATTTTTTCAACGAGTTTCTTTAGTGAACAAACTCACAAAAAGCCAATAGCTTTACTCCGCGATAATAAAAAATCTGTCCAGTTTGAAATGTATTCTTTATTTCCCCATATCAATGGTGTTTAAAGAATTCTATATTTCAAAGTATGGAAGGGTATTCATGTTAAAATAGAAAATAATTCACCATTGTAAATTGAAGAATTTGAGTAGATTTCAAAGTAAATAACAATAACAATATAAATACCTAATATACTCATAAATATATATGTACTCATAAATATATATGAACAATTTCTAAGCGGACGTTTCGTCCAGGACAAAACTCAAAAACAAACAACACATACATAAAATGTAATACAACATATTGTAAATTAATTGAGCAATTGTGGTGATTTATACATCTTCAATGTATATATATATATTATCTGGATCGTGTGTTTTGCACCATTGAAATACATAAAGATACCATGGAATAAATTACTGTACATTTATATTGAATCTTGCATACCAAAAGGGCAGGCAATGGCAATTATTGGCTCCAGATTAAGCCAGTCGTATGCATTCAAGCAACTCTAAATTAACATTACTTTTGATGGCATACTTTCAAGTAAAAGATCATGATATGTTATACATGTATAAATCGACTTTATACGTACTTTTATCTTTCATAAGTATAAGCCGTTTCGAATAAATTAAAACCACATTCAGGCCATAAACTGGTTCCAGCCTGAAGGTAGCAGAGTCAGATACGCCATAGTTGCATCCTTGATGTCGTTAAAGGTTCTTCTCATATTTGATATATTGAGATATTCCTGCAATATGCCACTTAAATGCAGCCCTAGCCTTAAAATCATTGTTTAAAACTGCCATGGGCTAAGGCAAACTAGCATATATACATATATATATATATATATATATATATATATATATATATATATATATATATATATATATATATATATATATATGTATTCATAAGCAGGACATCATTCCTGCTGCACACATGACACGCACGCGGTACATCACATGACCATCACGTGATTAATTCAGTAGTCCATACAGTTTGAGCAATAATCACGTGATCAACTCAGGTCCAACACGTGATTAAGATAAGAAATATAACAGATAGCCAAACGTAGGATCTCGATCTTGGAAAGTTTTTTATCTGGCGGCAAAGTGGGTAAAAGTTTGCGAAGTTCAGAAAACGCCACGTTGAAAGCTTCCACGCGGATGCGTTCTCGCGTCGCGTGCGCCGTACGGTATTTTTGCGTCGCTCGTCGTCTGCGACGTCGCTCCTCACGTGACAGGTGTGCGTTTTCGTCCTGATGGCCGCGTCGACCACGACTGGCTCCGTTCGATCTGTTGCTCTGGTTTTCCTGATCCGTCTGGGACTGGTCGGGCGAGCAGGATATCCCCTGCATATGCTGCATGTTGGTCATATTGTTTATTGACTCCGCGTGCATTCGAAGCACGTGAGGTCGATTCTCTGTTTCCGGTTCCGGGTCAATTTTCAGGCTGTAAAATGTTCCGTCCAAGTAAAAAATCGTTTCAGATACTTATTATTCAATGAATCGATGCAAATACTTCCACAGCCTTCAAAATCCAAATATGGGATTTGAAGTCTCTATCCTCTCATGATATAGAGCTCGCCATAGTAGGAATAACAAACTAACTTGACTGTAGATACCGTAGCTTGGATTGACCTCCTGCAAAAGAAATGAGACAATTCATTAGTAAAGAATATTTCTAATTTTGATATGGGGCGCGAAGAAATGATAACATAGTGCTATGACACACACATACAAACACACTTCGATTCTTGCTTTGGGTGTGTGAGAAGGTGGCCAGAGTGCCGGGGTTGGTCGTTGGTTTTCCCCGGCAAATCCGGTTTCCTACACCTTCGTGTACTATCAACCGATAAGATAATTAACAAACACTAAGGCTGAGTGGATGTGGTGGTGTACTAGCCCCTGCTGAGGGGGTACCATACCCTGTGAGGGCAGAAATAGACCCTTTAACGAGATATATATATATATATATATATATATATATATATATATATATATATATATATATATATATATATATATATATATATATATATATATATATATATATATATATATATATATATATATATATGTGTGGGGGGGGGGGGTGTATGTATGTAGGTATGTATGTATGCATGTACGTACGTATGTATGCATGCATGCATGTTTCTATCTATCTATGTATGTATAAATATATACGTCAAAGCGACTCGTCACAGACTGCGGGCGTAATGAGAAAAGTCTGTGGGACCAGCAGCCCCTGCAGGGGAGGGTAGAGTCTGTGGGACTCAGCTGTGGCTCATCTTCAGATACGTTATAAATCAACAACTTCCACGGGGAAAATTCACTCGCATGCAATTTTCTGGGAAAGTGAATTATTCGCTCGTGTAATTAACATGAGAGTCGAGGGGGTCATTTGTCCAGATTACGAAGGGTCACGTCTTGTCCGCGTCAGCCCAACTGTGACCAAATACATAACTCATGAGAGAGAGAGAGAGAGAGAGAGAGAGAGAGAGAGAGAGAGAGAGACTTGAGGAACTCCATTGACATTGGAGCGTTTAAAATCAAATGTGTTGTAGACATGAAAAAATGAGAGAGAGAGAGACTAGGGGTATCCCATTGCCATTGAAGTGTTCAAATTCAAATAAATTGTAGACATGACAAAATATGCTCACATCCATAAAATGAAACAAATAATAGACTGTTAGTAACTGTGTACGTGAAGCACATAAAATAGTGAAATATGTAACCTAAAAGTAATCTTAAATCCCTAGGCACTGTGACAAACTGAATTCTATAGCCTTAAAGAAATCTTCAATTTTCAAGCATAGTTATGTGTACTATAAGTTTTGCTCTTTGTAGATTTCTCTAACAATATAACAATTTCTCTAAATAAATACATTTTGAGAAAAATGAATAAATACATAAATTCCGTCAATGTTCCCTAATCACTACACTGCGATATTTTCATCATTTCCTAATATTCATTATATTATTTTCTATTGTTAGCTGTTATTCATATGTTCCCCATTACCAATGCTAATCTTATTGTTAAATCGAATCACAAAGGAAAAGGTACAACACAACACAATCAGAGCGAAAGAATCTAAAGTGTATCCTACATGGATAGTCTTTATCAGATAAACAAAATAATCCATCAAACTATAGTAATAAATGTCTAGACACTAATTTTGTAAGTCAGTTTATAAGACATGTTCTCAGAATAAGCAAAATCTATAGGCTTTTTTTCACTTTATATGTTTTGGCATATACACGTATGATAGAACTATTCCTCTAGAAGATATCCTACGATACGTACCAAAACAAAGAAAGCAAAAGAAAATGCAAGTTTTATCAATAAGTGATGTCCATTGGCCACTTAATGGAGAACAAATATCTTGTCAGTGTCATGTTCATTGTATTACATTTGACTATATGTGTTCATTACAAATTCAGCCCACATTATATGTAAATAGATTAGGCAAAGATGACTATATAAGTATGCAATTATATGAGTTAAGTATTTAGAACAATTGATACACAGATTTCTATTTTATGAAATTATGATAATAAGAACACTTTTCAGGCCAGTAAACCTCAATTAAAACTAAAAGAAGGACATTTATCAAATCGTGTTTAGCATGAACATGTATCTATTTTATCTAAACAGAAAAATTATAATAGCATAGCTGTCTTAGATTTTCAAGGCACACTGCTTAGGAAATACTTGTATGAGTATATGTATATATATATATATGTCTCGTCAAATGTTTTTAATTCATAAAACTATTTAAACTAAAAAGATAGTTTTCGTGTTTTTAAATGTCTGATTTTTTTAAATTCTAGTAGTATAGTTATATATCCACGATCTGAAAGTATTTAATTGAATCATATGCATTTTTCACAATCAACGAACCGTAGAGATTAGTTTTTTTAAATTTCTAATCTATCTTGAACAATAAAGAAACATCAGCCTTGTAGAGAATTAAAAATTATATATTTTTTGTCTCTCTTGAACAATAAAGGAACATCAGCCTTGTTGAGAATTTTAAGAATCTAATCTCTCTTGGACAATATGAAAGCATATGCCTTGTATAGAATTAAAAAAAGATCTTAAAGCCTCTGATGAAAAATTATTGAATCTACCCCCTTGCATGGTGCTTCTCAGCACTACATTACGGCAAAGCCTTGCGTTACACAAGGGCTGTAAAGCATACAGTATGAGAATACACAATGGCAAATCCGCAAACAAATCTCGCTTAGTTTGCAGACAAAGTCTCGACCTTTAAGGCCCCTGGTTATTTCAGCCAGCTTTTCTCTAATTCTTTAAGTCGTCTCTAAAGATAGCCGTGCTCGTAGGAAATAATTTAGTAGTTTTTGTGCTGATGTTCCAGCATTCAAGGGCTCTGTCGCTAAGCCAGCGATAAGCAAGAGAGGAATTCAAAACAGTTACCTACACCGAGAGAAATCAATTTGGGTATATATATATATATATATATATATATATATATATATATATATATATATATATATATATATATATATATATATATATATATATATATATATATATATATATATATATATATATATACATATATATATACATATATATATATATATATATATATATATATATATATATATATATATATATATATATATATATATATATATGTATATATATATATATATATATATATATATATATATATATATATATATATATATATATATATATATATATATATACGCCTAAATATATATATATATATATATATACATAAAGCGCCTAAATTGGTAACGATCTTCATAATGAACTTGTTTCTAGAAGGTGTGATTCATTCAATTTCTTCATTCAATTTTTTCTGAGAAAGGAACATCTGTGATATCAATTGGTTAACACATCCATGCCTGGAGTTCCCATAAAAATAAAAATCGGCAATCGTCCGGACATTTATTATTTTATTAAGTAACTTTTGAATTAATCGTAAAATCAATACATATTTGGAGGAGAGTTTAAGATAAAACTAAGATGAATATTTCCCCTTCAAATATTTTCTGAAAAAAGCTATTGTCAAAATGATATATCCAAAATAGTCATGAGTCGTCTGGCGCTGAGGGGACAGTAGGGTTAAGGAGCGTCCGAGGAGTAGTTGCCTCCAGTTAATCCTATTATGAGGTGTCAAGTGCCACGGGCAAGATTCTGGGCCGCACTAAATCGTGTTAACCGAAAATCTATCATAACTCATTTTGCCGCCAATAATTGCACGTATCTGTCACGGCGTCGGCCCTTGACACGCACGGGGACTTCACCTAGGTCCCGCACGGTGGCTCGAGGAGAGGGGCGGGAACTCGTGTTAGGAGGTGGTTTGGGGGAAAGGGGGCAACGGAGAAGTGCTGAGTCCATATATGCCAAGCACAAGTAAACATATAAGAAGTGAAAACAACTAAAAACAGGCTAAAAGTTGCATATTGGTTGATGAGCATACCTCAGTGCTCTAAAAGCTGTTTTGGGGTAAAATGGAACCGCTAAAATGTGACTTGCGTATACAATCAGATAGCTAAATATGGATACACGTCCATCATACAGCCGAGGTTTACACAGATCTTAGTGTTTACTGATCTCAGAAAAGAATTGTCAGTTGACTTCTGAATAATATTCCCATCACAAAACGAACGCACAACTTAATTAATACAAGGATATTCATTATAGAATCAGGAGTTTTCAGCCGCTTCAGACATGAATGAATTAAGAAAATTAAGTGGCAGTTGACCTTTGACCTACCTTAACAGGATGCCCCCCAGAAAGGTCAAACTATGATAAAAAGTATTTGTTACAAAGTGAGAGACTTCCAGCTGATTTCAGGGTTTCGTAAAATTCTTTAAATTTTATTATCTGTTTGTTTGTTTTTCAATAAAAGAGAGCCTTTAACCAAAGACACATTTGAAAATAGTTTCTCCTTCAATGCACAATGCATTAGCGTAATCTTGACAGATTTGATTGGCAAAACAATTCTTAATGGGTTTCGCACTACATAATTTATGATATCGCATTATTGCATCTTAAACTAAATGCATTGAAATACGAAAATAATTATGTATATATCGTAGAATTATATTACAAAAATACTGTAGAATTTTACTACAAAAATATGTTTGATTATAATACTGAAAACTGATAAACTTGCAGATAAACATGGAAAATCTCTTTAAAAGTTGCGTTTCAAATAGCTTGGCGAAACCGGGGTACATCTTATTTTTTATACACCCTTAACATTTTTCTAATAGTCAATGTGTTCGATTTTGCCGAACAATATTCTGGATTTTTAAGTGAACAAATATAATCGCATTATGGGATCAT
Source organism: Maea johnstoni (assembly GCA_963942565.1). Taxonomy (NCBI): domain Eukaryota; kingdom Metazoa; phylum Annelida; class Polychaeta; order Spionida; family Magelonidae; genus Maea; species Maea johnstoni. The sequence goes on along the minus strand of OZ012689.1, from coordinate 4,863,706 downwards.
TCCTGAAGGCGGAAAATCCAGTAATCCAATTGCAAGTAATCAAATATAACTTGCCGTTTTTCGCAGCCGGCAGTCGTGGATTAGCACAGTGTGAAATATCTCTATTGAATAGAGTGTCATACAAACATTAGAGGTATATGCCACATGTCCGCCCAGCCATCGGCGCAGATGCAGCGAAAGAATGCTTAATTAAATGAGGACTAATTAACGTTATTTAGCTAATGGCAGCCTTCAGAAAAACGAAAAAATGATATTGAGTCGAATTGAGTAAGGATGATTTATCATAGGAGTTGTCGACATGAAACTTAATCTTGAATTCTGCTATAATCTCCATCGGTTGAGTGAGCGAATCAGCAGCATTATTAGGACTAGAAGGCAGTCACAATCATCGTCTTACATGGATAGTGTAACTCGTTCCTATTTCCAACCGCTATGCAAGTAAAAGTGGCATTATCAGTTATAAGTATAGTCCCATTTTCATAAAGTAGTAGTAGTAGTAGTAGTAGTAGTAGTAGTAGTTGTAGTAGTAGTAGTAGTAGTAGTAGTAGTAGTAGAAGTAGTAGTAATTTATGCATTCCATACGTTAGTGCAGAAATCAATTCATGAAACCTTTACTGAAGGCAATTGATTAAGTAGTCAAAAGTCACGAAATATCAATTTTTTCGCAATAGGGAAAATGAAACTTTTGCACTATTACTACTACTACGACTACTACTACTACTACTACTACTACTACTCTTACTACTACTACTACTACTACTACTACTACTACTACTACTACTACTACTACTACTACTACTACTACTACTACTACTGCTACTACTTCTGGACTGGCCACTAGTAGCACTGAACATCAACCAAGAGGGCGTGGTCGATACAATAAAATGTAGAAAAGGATCGATGTATTGGTCTGTATTGTCAACCGGGTATGCACATATCCAAACGAGAAACTATAAAGACAAGAAATAAGATGTGTGCAGTTTGCCTTGTGGTAAGACACTCGGAAACTTGATAGGCTGTTTTCCCACATCAAAAGACTGGAAAACTAGCTGTTAGGAAGACACGATGCCTTATGTAAGTAATATGAGACGAATGTCTCCGATATGGGCGCGGCTCTTTGTCTGTTACAAAAGACGTCGATAAATGTCATTGTACTATGTTATATACTGTTAGACTAGATTATCCACACTCATGGTAATCCACTTGTGTCTATTCTAATATAATAAGTCGTTACATGATTATGTGTACTTATATTGCTTTTGAAATATGTGATTTATACATGCTGCGATGTCTTCCTTACCTGGATAGTATAAATGCTATATATATATATATATATATATATATATATATATATATATATATATATATATATATATATATATATATATATATATATATATATATATATATATATATATACAATATATATATATATATATTATATATATATATATATATATATATATATATATATATATATATATATATATATATATATATATATATATGTATATATATATATATATATAGATAGATAGATAGATAGATAGATAAATAGATAGATATTTCAAACATCAAAATGTTAGGCTTTATGTTGCATAGCGAAAACTAGAGGCTGGTTTTACGAAACCCTCCTACAGAGATCTGTGTGCAGCAAATGATTGTGATACCTTATTAGGAAATGGTCGATTTCTTACGGGTATTCAGTATATAAATGGTGCAGAGATGAGCCAAAATGTCACATTTTCACGATGGAATGTATCTATTTTGTTGAAATAGAAAGCGGAACAAAATGATACAGTTAGTCTATGGTAAAACTTTTCATTCCGCTAACTGGTTAGCGTGATAGCCAATCCACGTGCCTCTATACAAAACACCAGCATTCTCATTAGATAAATCCTTTATCACTCTTTCCTCTCAAACTCCTCTCGCTGTGTCTAATAACCAGGTGTGAGTTCTAAATATGTTATTTTCTCTACGTCGCGTGTACGAGAAACTTGTTCGACACGCGAGAAAGCCGGCCCTCGAGCGCAGTCAAAACAACAGTCATCCTATCTCAGAAACACGTGTTTGCCGAGAGCCGAGTGATTTTCACTTAATTAGCATTGTCGTTTTCTCACACATACTGTTTTGGGCGGAAGCGCTGCCATTGAGTAACCGGTGAAAACGATATTTTGGTTTGCGGCAAAAACGCTGCCCACTCCACGAGGAGGGCCGATGACGGGGCGTGGTCTCGCACGTGCTCGCGTGATCTCGCGTGATCTCGCGCGTGCCGAGATCTCGTGACGAGGAAATCTACAGTGTGCATGTGCGTGCTTGAAGTTTGCAACGTCGGTGAGAAATCGTTGACAATGATTTTGACGTTGTTCGTATCACACAACTGATAAAGGTTTCTTTTATCTTCGTGCTTTTATACAACTCCTCAAACATTTTCTTCACCATAAATGCCCGTGGGTATCCTGTCACAGCTTATTTGACTGATCCCTGAGGTCATGTGTGTCGATTACAGCTGACGCGAATAAAAGAACACTTTTGAATAACTTCAAACTAAAATCTTATTCTAAAAGAAAGTATTTTAGAGCAGAAACGCTTTTTATCGAAAATGTGCAAAAATTGTCTTCCTGAAAACGTATACAATACACTCCTGCTTGCAAATGTATATTTTGCGGACATAGAGAAATAGAAAACACCAAATAGTAACAAAAAGTGAAAGAACACTTTAGACTGTAAGAGTTTTTCAGATAAATGACATTGTCATACTTAGAAGTGTTTCCCTTCTTCGAAACCAGTAGGATAGTTGCCATTGTTTAAAATATGTTTATATTTTAGATGTCATTTAGGTGAATCTTTAGTTAGGATCCATTATAATTGGAACACCTCGACAAGTGTTGACATTTCCCGAAGGTCACCAGATAAGAGTCCCTATATTGCATATATATATATATATATATATATATATATATATATATATATATATATATATATATATATATATATATATATATATAGAGAGAGAGAGAGAGAGAGAGAGAGAGAGAGAGTTATACTAGTATATATATATACGTATATATATATATATATATATATATATATATATATATATATATATATATATATATATATATATATGTATATGTATATATATATATATATATATATATATATATATATATATATATATATATATATATATATATATGTATATATATATATATATATACGTATATATATATATATATATATATATATATATATATATATATAGATATATATATATATATATATATATATATATATATGTATATATATATATATACGTATATATATATATATATATATATATATATATATATAGATATATATAGATATATATATATATATATATATATATATATATATATATATATATATGTATATATATATATAAATATATATATATATATATATATATATATATATATATATATATATATATATATATATATATATATATATATATATATATGTGCTGAACAAATAACTACCTCCATAAGTTATTTTTAATTCCCTGTATAATAAATGTTATATTTCTACACGGTCAAATCCATTTACTAGTATATGGGAAACCTTCTTCAAGCATGTCCCAGAAAGAAGGTAGTTGGATGAAAGACCTAGCGCCAATAGATGTTATATAAAGGCAGCAGGTGCGAGGTGGAAATACTCCAACAATATCAGGCTACTTCTCTAGCATTCAGTCCAATCAGCTCCTATCAATGCCTCCTACTTACTCGCAATCTAATAAGTGGCGAGAGCGCGGAGAACTACTGGGTAACTTCGATCTGAATAAACCCAATCATCGTCATCGTAGCCATGATCATCATCATCATCAACATTTTCATCATCAGCACCACCACTATTATTAACATCACTATAACCATCATAATCTCCACAATATGGTCATCATATAATCATCATCGTCGTCGTCATCATCATCATCATCGTTATGGCATCATCATTGTAATCATCATCACCGAGGCCATCCTCCTCCTTATCATCGTCATCATCATCATCATCATCAACAACAACATCAATAACAATAACAGCACCACCACCATCATAATCACCATTATCATCATCATCACTACTAGAAACGTCATCATTAGAAGCCGCAATATTTTCATCGTTATCGTCATTATCACCATCTCTAGGAGTATTGTCTCGAAAAAAGATACATCACGACCACCTAAATTTTTTAATTGTGTAGCGAAATGGCTGCCATGCATTCTGTAAAGGGTGTATATGAGAGTAGCCAGTTCTTTATGGTGAGATACTCTGAAGCATGTTAGCAAACTACCGACTACACCAAGTCACTGACATTATTCTCACATGCCTCAAACCGTGTGCAACGGTGAGTCATAGCGAGTAGTCCGCGTGCAATGCATTGGCATTGGATTGCTTGGCCGTGGAGGCATCCCCCGCTGAAAATGGTAATGATACACAACACTGCATTCCTATACTTTGACCAATGCAAAATCAGATGCTTCCTACTTCCATATATTTTAAAAAGCATAGGTTAGGAATTTTAAGCGATTAAACTAATATTGATTTCAGTAATCATATGCATTCGAAACTTGACGGACAAGAATGCGAGGCGTTTCTTGGTGCTTCCTATTTCCATTTTCAAAAAGCATGAGTTAGAAATTAGAAGCGATTGAACTTGATTTGATTGAAATATGTATATGCATTCCAATCTGGATTTTGGAATTTCGATTTTTCGTCACCTTTTCTGCCATATTGCTGCTAAGTTGTGACTAGCCAGTTGGAGTGTTCGTGGCGAGTCCTACTTCCATTTCCAAAAGACATACGTTAGCAATTTGAAGCGATTGAACTTGAACTAATTGGAATATGTATATGCCTTCCAATTCGGAATTTGGAATTTGGATTTTCGTCACTTTTTCTGCTACATTGTGGCTAATACGTGACTACCCGGTTGGAGTGATTGTGGTGAGTCCTGCTTGCATTTTGAAGAAAAAAGCAAACGTTAGAAATTTGAAGCGATTGAACTTGAATTGATTGGAATATTATATGCATTCCGATTTGGAATTTCGATTTTCCGTCACTTTTACTGCCATATTGCGGCAGTAAATTTTCAAAAACCATACGTTAGGAGTTTAAATGGATTGAACTCATATTGATTTGAGTAATAATATGCATTCTAAACTTGACGGACAAGTCTCTGGAGTGTTCGGGTGTGTAAACATTGCATGTATGACGCAGTTTTACCTGACTGCTAAATTATTCATACGCGAAATTAATTAAGACAGAAGCAACACTTAGCAATATATAACACAGGGTGTTTAGCTTCATAATGCATGGACCTCAGGGCGTTATCATAACCCAGCATGGATGAGTCATGTACAACATAAAGGACGTGTCTAACACTGGAAACCACAAATCACACCAGATTAAAAACTATCTGTGTGACACAAGAATGGCTTGGGGTCCAGTCTATCCGCAAAATGCAAAATTTGAAATGAATATGGAGTTTTTTGAGGATGTTTTCTGTGTAGTCAAGCTAGTTAATATGTCTCTGTTGAATACTTAGCCCTTTTTGTGTTCATTACTATGTATTTGTTTGGTTATATCATTTGTATTTTCTTATACTAGTATATGATTTTGTAGTTTACCTACAGTCAATAAAGAATATATATACATTTGCTATTCTTGGCTGATTCGTAATAAGTAAGTAATTAATGTGATGGAGAATAAGAAAATGCCATTGTGACCATTAACATCATCATCGTCGTCGTCATCATCATCATCATCATCATCATCGTCATCATCATCATCTTCTGATTTTAAAGCCG
>OZ012689.1:4848595-4855160 GCA_963942565.1 Maea johnstoni | reverse complement strand
CATTACATTCCGTGATGCGTCGTAATCTTACGTCCGCGTGTCATGCTGATTGACCTACTGCAACACCTTACATATCGCACGCTTTAACCCTCTCAATCCGGGATTCTCGTCTGGCTCTATGACAATTCTAGCAATATTTTTTAAATAGGGCAGGTTTTCATAATTATTTTGAAGGAGAGTTGTTGAGAAGTCTTTGATCAACATTTTTCTTCAGAATGAGTTTCAAAAAGTGCGTTGATGAGGGAGATATCATTACATTTTTGAGACACTCAGTCTGAGTACAGAAAAATCTGCATGGTATATACTATTTCGATACTCTAGATATTGATTCTGAATGTGTATATCTACACCATTCTGAAATAGAATTTATTTCAAAGAGAGAAAATGCATTGCTTGACAACTTTTGAAAGAAAGGCTCCACAACGATGCCTTGAAACTATGATTGAACACGCACAGCCTGTAAGAGGACTGTATCAAGAAAAGTTCGATTGATCGATCAGTTTTGCAACTGCTGTTATCTGTTGTCTCAGAAGTTAGAAGTGGGGGACCAATTACCAATTTTAAATTACCAATTTTAAAAATATAATCTGAAGCAGTGTTGATTTAAAACTTGTTGATCGGGTCCTATAAGAGTGGTGCGAGGGTACCTTACAATTGGTGTCGGATACTAGTGTCTCAAGGTGATTTTTTGGAAAGGTAAAACATAACTTCCAACTATACACTTGTAATACAATATATGACGATCATAACTGATTAGCGCTGCAAATATTTGCATTTATGTATAATCTTTGTGAGAATGATATTATGAAAATGGGTAGCACAACTTATATTCCTATTACTTTTTCCTTACAACAGCTTGTGTGATACTTGCATTGTTGGCATGATTTCCCAGTATTTTGGGTAGGAACAGGTTAAATCCCATACGGACACATTTAGGGACTAATCCTGCTTTAAACTGTCCCGGAATTATAATCCATTAAGACCGCGTGGGGACAGTAAGTGCGCATGCGCGCCACATGGCCACGTATTTCCTTAATGATGACACACGTGCTTCATAATGGATGACACGGACTGTGATTACAACACATACTGGTGGGACTCCATCATAGTGGGGTTATCTTTGGCCAAAAGTATATTCGTATTCAAATGGAAGTATCTATGCATCTCTCATAAAATAAAAGAAACGGGTTATAACGTATATTAGCAAAAGAATAAACTGGCATAACATATATATAACAGCTCACGATATCTCATAGAGAGAGAGATGGGTAACTTCCCATGCATGATATACATCTACTACTGATGATTATAATGGCGAAAGGGATGATGATAATCGTGATAATGGTGATTATGATGAAAGTGGCAATAGCGATGATGATTTTCATGATGATGATGAGGATGATGATGATGGTGATGACGACGATGAAAATGACTAGCAATGGTGATGATGATGACAACGGTGATGGTGGTGGTGGTGATAACTGTTATGATAGTAAACACCTCTTTAAATACGTACAGATCAAAAGTAAAACACTTTGACCACATTTGCCACCAGTCCTCAGAAACCTCCAACTCCACAATAACAGTGTATAACATAACATTCCAGCCGGATCTCCAGGTCCTATAAACACATGATCCATAGCGGACTATCACTATATCGTCCCTGGAAGGCGAGATTACCATCAGCAGATCCATTTGCTTCAACCGTCTCACCTAGTGACCCTGGCCGTGCACGCTAGCCGCCGCTCAAGCCGGGCAAAATAGGAGAAAAACCTTGCCGGCCTCCACAGATTAGGGCCGCTTAGATTACTGATGCCGTATCACTGGCAAGTAATTTGAGGCCAGTGCTAGATGGAATGAATTGCTTTCTCTAAGCTGCTGGGCTTAATAGCGGTTTTGTAGGGAGTACTGTACAGTCATGCTGGCTTAGGGGGTGGGGAGGGGGGGGGGGGTGAAAAGGCGAATCCAATGGGGGAGCAATCCGGCCTGTGCCCCCATTTTCGCCGACAATCTATAATGTGCACTCTTTCCCGTTTTGACGTGTTTTTTTCTTGGAAGAGGTCGCATCTCGCACTTATCAATTAGTTACCCCTGCCAACATCCCAATCGTAGGTTGGGGGGTGGGGGCAAAGGTGGATCCGAGAGGGTTGGAGAAATCTCATCCCGTGCTCATATTTTCTCCTGGCAACAGATAGAAGATGTACTATGTCCAGTTTGACATTGTCTTCAAAGAGGTCGCTCCTGTCTATTAGTTACCCCTCCCAGTCTCCCCAGTCCGGGTTTGCCTTAGGGGTGGGGGGGCGAGAGAGAGAGAGCGCGCGCGCGCGAGAGAGAGAGAGAGAGAGAGAGAGAGAGAGAGAGAGAGAGAGAGAGAGAGAGAGAGAGAGGACCACGCGGCCAAATAAACCACTTGAAGTTTGAGGCGGAAAAGGAATTTCAAATCAGTGGTTCGTTTTTTTTGCCATAACTGGGAGATTTGTTAGTGCATTGTATACAACATGGTTTGTCTAGTCCTTTCTTTCGCAATACTACAATCTGCGTACGTTAAGACGAACACAAACGGATAATCGTAATTTGTTTATATGTACATCTAAACCTGGCTTAGAGACCACCTGTTGGTTGAGAGCACCTTTGTATAAGGACCACTCTACAGTTTTACCAAATAAGAACAGAAACACTACACCTTTGATTGAAGTCCACCTACGGTGAACACTGTTTTTGTTATATCCCATGTCTTATACTGCATTTTCACGATCTGGGTGTAAAGGAAGTCCTATCCATCATGATAATCCGTTAATCTGCCTTTGTTCTTTAAAGCCCCTCGCAATAATCCTTAGATGCATGCAGGACAATAATCATCCCCCACCCTCAATTGATGATCCCAACATTCATGTAGTGACATGTCCCCCCCCCCCCCCCCCCCAAAAAAAAATTAAACCCATGTCTGGTTATATCATCAATAATAAGGGATGCTGCAAAAAACAACGGACTCGATCCGTCAAAACTAATACTGTATAAATCATTCGCTTTGTACAGTCTATGTTATTGCAGGCTCGGATACAGCATTTCTGTGAAAATTCTTTCACTGTGCTGGTGATTTTAACCGAAAAATAGGAGAAATAGAAAGTCTAGAATGACTGAAGTGTTGGCGAGATGGGGTAATGGGAACACCCACCCCACCCCAGGGCACTGCTTCTCTAGAGCACCCGTGCTGTAGGGGTGTTACCCCCCCCCCCCCCCCCCATCCCCTTCTACTGTGAATTTCTGAATTCTATTTTCTGGTATGGGTTGAAAATAAGCCACGTTATCAAAAACGACGCAGCCCCCTTCCCCTCCTACTGTGAATTTCCGAATGCCTCTCTACTGCATTCTACCCTAGAATACACACACTCTACATTAAACGTTTACGGAAGCGGATATTGGAGATGATTGGGGGCACCATGGATTAGCTAATCTCCGCGTGCCTGCTGATTAGCGGATTATATATTAGCGGATTATCTCCGCGTGCGGGCGGACTCTAGTGTAAACAACGACAGCGTGTTGGCACTTACCTCTGATGCTGGCTATAAACACTCCTACGCGTACGCGGCAACGTACGTAACGCGTGCGGGATATGACGTGACGCGACGCGGCAGCAACCTCGCTTCCACTACCCCACGCAGGGATAATACTGGATTATCCTCCTTCTGGATGTCAACAAATCCTTTCCATGGGTCCTCACTGCACGTGGATTACGATCACGATACCCTATCTACCCCTTCCATTTTGCCTCAACCTAGGAAGGTAGCGTCCTCTAGTGGTATCTCCACGTACTGACTGTCCTGTTCTTATATACAGTATATATACAGTGCAGTATATAGTATATAGTAATAGCCGTGGTAGTCGTTACAGTACGAAGTCAGTATGCGTTGTGTGTGGTGGCTGAACGCATACACACACCACAACCAGTCCGAGAGTCTAGGAGAGAACAGACCGGTGCTCGCTCGCTTCCTACAGATATTCTGACGTAGAATTCTAGGGGGAATTTCGGTATAAATTATTCCTGTTTTCGGATCTGACTGCTTGGCTGACTGAGTAGTGTTGGTCGGCCGGGCTGCCGGCAAGCTGTCTTGCTGCTAAGCTAGTATATGGTAGTAGTCACTGTAGTGAATAGAGGGATGGAGAGAGTATGAAAATGAGCTTCTATGAGCCGCAGCGGGTCTTTATACACAAACGACTGCCACCAGCCCGCACAAGGTGTACAGCGACGGGCGGTGCCTCATAAAGGGAGGTACCGTGCTCGTTATGCGCGGTGCGGGGCTGTAATTTACTCGTCCGCGTCGCTGATTGGCTGGGCGCGCGTGAGTGATGACTTATTTGGTGGTTATTGATTTACGTCAGAGGTATACACAGGGGAGTAGCGCCGCCCAGTTCTCTACGAGCCTCGTGGAGGGAGGGGCCGCGACGGCACGGGCAGGCAGCGTCCAGGTCTCTGGAGAGAGAGAGAGAGAGAGAGAGAGAGAGAGAGAGAGAGAGAGAGAGAGAGAGAGAGAGAGAGAGATGATGAGTATGAGAGAGAGAGAGGGGGAGAGAGAGATAGAGAGATGATGAGTATGAGAGAGAGAGAGGGAGAGAGAGATAGAGAGATGATGAGTATGAGAGAGAGAGAGAGAGGGAGAGAGAGATAGAGAGATGATGAGTATGAGAGAGAGAGGGAGAGAGAGATAGAGAGATGATGAGTATGAGAGAGAGAGAGGGAGAGGATGAAAAGTAGAACGAGAGATTGAATGAAAGAGAGAAAGCGTATGAAGGAAATGTGAGAGAATGAGGGAAGGATTGAGGGAGAAAGAGTTAGAGATAGATAAAGAGATGATGAGTATGAGAGAGAGGGAGAGGATGAAAAGTAGAACGAGAGATCGAGTGAAAGAGAGTTAGAGAAAAAGAGTGAGAAGGAAAATGTGAGAGAATGAGGGAAGGAATGAGGGAGAAAGAATGATAGATACTTTAGATAGATAGATAATGAGTATGAGAGAGAGGGAGAGGATGAAAGTGAGCTGGCTAATTATTTCTTTATGCTTTCATTCACACCTATGTATATCCACACCTATGTATGTTTTTCATTTATTTAACAGGTCACTCATCAGTTATTGATTGATCGATCAATAATCGAATACCAATCGATCGATGGATTAAGTGATGAACTGACCTTTTTTTAGTCTACCGTCCCGGGGGGGGGGCACTCAGGTATAGAGGGGGGCGCATACGCTCGTTAACAAAATTTTAAAATACCCCTAAAGCACTGATTTCTGGCCAAAAAAAGCACCCTTATTTTAATAAAAACGCTGACTTTTTCCAGTAAATAAACACCCCTTCTTTTATCAAAACACTGACATTGGATGAACGGGAACACCGTATTTTATGGGGGCTAGGGGTGCTAAGTCAGGTGACCACACACGACCCCTCCTCCCCTTTTCTTTACCCTTTGTAAGTGGGATTAATAAAACTGCCGAAATAGCACTAACAGTAGAATGGGATAAGTATTCGCAAATACTGCAAATTTGGTGGAAAATAAGGGGGGCTGCCAGATGACCAGATACGACCCCCTCTTCTTTTTTTCTTTACCCCCTTTTTTGGTGGTATTTATTAAACTACCGGAATAGCACTAATAGTAGAATGGATGAATGACTCACAAAAACTACAATTTCTTTTTTTTTTGGGGGGGGGGGAGGGGGGTGGTTGTCCTGGCACAGATATGAGGACCCCCTCGTTTCGCCCCCTCTGTAAAGAGGGTGTAGAGACATTACCGGAAGAGCACCAGTTAGCAGCAGAAAGGATTAGGGCACTTCTCCAATTCCATCGTCGACCATTCAGGAAGCTCGTTTGGAATTTTACTTGAACTCTCGCGGAAAGTTAATGAGATCCTTTGTTGAAAAACGATCACTCTACCTTCGCCTAATGATAATGAACAGGGAGCCTCAAAAGAAATTAAATTGAAACGTTAGAACAGCGAAGACATTTCCGTAGACTCAAGAAAAAGATATTCGAGTAAGCGGGATCGACTAAATGATATATTTGTCGTGTAGCTCAGAACGTGAAAGCCTGTCTCCCGTATTAACCCAGTTCTTACAAAAATTGTCGTCTGGATCTAAGATTCGTTTGGCAATAACTTGGATGTTAAGAAATGTTTTACAAAATATTTGGAGGGGAATTGTTGGTAGTGTTATAGATAACATTTTCCCTTCAAATATTTTCCCAACTTTGCTTTTTCCTGCACGATTTCATCAAAATTGTCAGGCTGCTTTTGGCCACTGTGGGTATTAAAGTGTTAAAGGGCAAATGCACCATCATGATAATTTAGGTTCAAAATGTGCCTATATGTGTCACCTTTCAAATAAGACCACCCGCAAGTCTGTCCTCCTCAGCACTCCTTAGATATGGCTTATGAAAGTTAGTAAAAAACTAGCCTGAGTCTGGGTATAGAGGCTGACATTATCAGAAGTGGTGCTAATGAAGTGACTGCCAGCCCTGCTTCTGATTGGTTGAGAGATATCAGTTGCAGTCACTTCCAGCCACTGATATCTCTCAA
>OZ012689.1:4801095-4843595 GCA_963942565.1 Maea johnstoni | reverse complement strand
TATACCACACTGATATAAACTGTTTCAAGGAACGTATGTCCAAGCTTTCCTCGACATCTTCATTCGGATTTATATGTGTAATTTCAACCATCTTGATCAAAGTTACAAAATTGAATTTTTTCGAGTGAGCCAAAATAAAGTTAAAAACAAAGCACATTCCATCAACATTTTGCCAATGAGATTCAGGTTTTATGAATGATGTTGTTTTGCAAAAACCTAATTGGTAATGGTACACTGCCATATATTCTGCACAGTACCATGGCTATATAATTTAGACATTTTCATCCACACCCCTGACACAGCAACCCAAATCATTTTCCTATCATTTCAATAACCAAAAACTTCGTACTGCAGTAAGAGATCTAAAAATATATTAGCCACTGCTAATTTCCATATCATTTCAATAATGAAATTCATTTCTTGGTAAAATAAAACTTTTAGACAGAAAAAAATAAGCCGCTGCTCCGTGTGAGGATCGAACTCACGACCTTCAGATTATGAGACTGACGCGCTGCCTACTGCGCTAACGAAGCGGCTGTTAATATTGATGAAAATTCATTTTTCAAGATTTTGCCAAAAATTATTTCAACAATGTAACTGGCCAATATAGAAACTGATGTACACTGAGTACAGTACAGTGAAACCCTGTTACATTGAACACTAATGGGGAATCCAGTATTTTCAATCTATTCAGATATTTAATGAACGGAAGTTCTATTCCTGTACAGGGAATGAAATTGTGTCCAATGTAAGGAAGCGTTTAATGTAAGGATGTGTGAAATGTAAGGAGGTGTTCAATGTAAGGATACGTGCAATGTAAGGACTAAGGAGATGTCCAATGTACGGATGTGTTCAATATAAGGAGGTGTGCAATATAAGGAGGTGTTCAATTTACGGATGTGTTCAATGTAAGGATTTGTTCAATGTAAGGAGTTGTTCAATGTAAGGACGTGTTCAATGTACGGCAGCGTTCAATGTAAGGATGTACGCAATGTAAAGATGTGTTCAATGTAAGGATGTACGCAATGTAAAGAGGTGTTCAATGTAAGGATGTGTCAATGTAAGGATGTGTCAATGTAAGGAGGTGTTCAATATAAGGATGTGTGAAATGTAAGGAGGTGTTCAATATAAGGATGTGTGAAATGTAAGGAGGTGTTCAATGTACGGATGTGTGAAATGTAAGGATACATGCAATGTAAAGAGGTGTTCAATGTACGGTTGTGTTCAATGTAAGGAGGTGTTCAATGTAAGGATTTGTTCAATGTAAGGAGGTGTTCAATAAACAGAGGTGTTCAATGTACTGAGGTGTTTAGTGTAAGGATGTGTTCAATGTAAGCATGTATTTAATGTACGGAGGTGTTCAGTGAATAGTGTTTCACTGTATTGCGTTGAAATTACTAAAATAACTTTATGATATAAGACTTGATATAAGATGTACGTGTACCTGTTGCATGTCTTTATGCTTCTGCTTTAAGATACATTTATAGTTATTGCACAGTATTCAAAATTTAAAAAGGGAAAAGTAAAAAATAAGCCGCTGCTCCATGTGAGGATCGAACTCACGACCTTCAGATTATGAGACTGACGCGCTGCCTAATGCACTAAGAAGCGGCTGTTAAAAATTAAAGAAAATTTATTTTGCAGAATTTTGCTAAAATTGTTTCAACAATGTGACTGGCCATTATAGAAACCGATGTAGTTCAGAAGTTATCCCTAGGAAGAAAAAACTTAGTAACACTATTAAATCAAGTGAAGTAGGGTAATATGCAAAGAACAGTGAAACCTTGTTACATTGAACACGAATGGGGAATCCAGTATTTTAAATGTATTCAGATATTTAATGAACGGATGTTCTATTCCTTTAAAGGGAATGAAATTGTGTCCAATGTAAGGAGGTGTTCGATGTAAGGATGTATGCAATGTAAGGAGGTGTTCGATGTAAGGATGTATGCAATGTAAGGAGGTGTTCAATGTTAGGATATGTGCAATGTAAGGACTAGGGAGATGTCCAATGTACGGATGTGTTCAATATAAGGCTATTAGCAAATGTAAGGAGGTGTCCAATGTACGGATGTGTTCAATGTAAGGATATTAGCAAATATAAGGAGGTGTCCAATGTACGGATGTGTTCAATATAAGGATGGTCGCAATGTAAGGAGGTGTTCGATGTAAGGATGTATGCAATGTAAGGAGGTGTTCAATGTTAGGATATGTGCAATGTAAGGACTAAGGAGGTGTCCAATGTACGGATGTGTTCAATGTAAGGATATTAGCAAATGTAAGGAGGTGTCCAATGTACGGATGTGTTCAATGTAAGGATATTAGCAAATGTAAGGAGGTGTCCAATGTACGGATGAGTTCAATATAAGGATATTAGCAAATGTAAGGAGGTGTCCTATAATGTACGGATGTGTTCAATATAAGGATATTAGCACATGTAAGGAGGTGTCCAATGTACGGATGTGTTCAATGTAAGGATATTAGCAAATGTAAGGAGGTGTTCAATGTAAGGATGTGTTCAATGTAAGGATGTGTTCAATGTAAGGATATTAGAAAATGTAAGGAGGTGTTCAATGTATGGATGTGCTCAATATAAGGATGTGCGCAATGTAAGGAGGTGTCCAATGTACGGATATGTCCAATGTACTGAGGTGTTCAATGTAAGGACGTTCAATGTAAGGACGTGTTCAATGTAAGAATGTGTTCAAGGTATGGATGTATTTAATGTACGGATGTGTTCAATGTACAGTGTTTCACTGTATTGCGTTGAAATAACTAAAATAACTTCATGATATAAGACTTGTAAAAGATGCACGTGTACCTGTTGCATGTTTTGATGCCTTTATGTTTTTAAGATACAGGTATAGTTTTTGCACAAATGTGCAGTATTCAAAATTAAGAGAAGGAATAGTAAAAATCTAAGCCGCTGCTCCGTGTGAGGATCGAACTCACGACCTTCAGATTATGAGACTGACGCGCTGCCTACTGCGCTAACGAAGCGGCTGATGAAAATTTAATTTCCAGAATTTTGCCAAACATTATTTCAATAATGTAACTGGCCATTACAGAAACTGGTGTAATTCAGAAGTTATTATAAGAAAGAAAAACCTTATTCACGCTATAGAATCAAATGAAGTAGGGTAAATATGCAAAGAACAGTGAAACCTTGTTACATTGAACACGAATGGGGAATCCAGTATTTTAAATGTATTCAGAAATTTAATGAACGGGTGTTCTATTCCTGTACAGGGAATGAAATTGTGTCCAATGTAAGGAGGTGTTCAATGTAAGGATGTGTGCAATGTGAGGAGGTGTTCAATGTAAGGTGTTTAATGTAAGGATGTGTGCAATGTGAGGATGTGTTCAATGTGAGGAGGTGTTCAATGTACGGATGTGTTCAATGTAATGATATGTGTAATGTGAGGATGTGTCCAATGTAAGGTGTTCAATGTAAGGATGTGTGCAATGTGAGGATGTGTCCAATGTAAGGTGTTCAATGTAAGGATGTGTGCAATGTGAGGAGGTGTCCAGTGTAAGGTGATCAATGTAAGGATGTGTGCAATGTGAGGATGTGTCCAATGTAAGGTGTTCAATGTAAGGATGTGTGCAATGTGAGGATGTGTCCAATGTAAGGTGATCAATGTAAGGATGTGTGCAATGTAGGATGTGTGCAATGTGAGGATGTGTCCAATGTAGGGTGATCAATGTAAGGATGTGTGCAATGTGAGGATGTGTCCAATGTAAGGTGTTCAATGTAAGGATGTGTGCAATGTGAGGATGTGTGCAATGTGAGGATGTGTCCAATGTAAGGTGATCAATGTAAGGATGTGTGCAATGTAAGGATGTGTGCAATGTGAGGATGTGTCCAATGCAAGGTGTTCAATGTAAGGATGTGTGCAATGTGAGGAGGTGTCCAGTGTAAGGTGATCAATGTAAGGATGTGTGCAATGTGAGGATGTGTCCAATGTAAGGTGATCAATGTAAGGATGTGTGCAATGTGAGGATGTGTCCAATGTAAGGTGTTCAATGTAAGGATGTGTGCAATGTGAGGAGGTGTCCAGTGTAAGGTGATCAATGTAAGGATGTGTGCAATGTGAGGATGTGTCCAATGTAAGGTGTTCAATGTAAGGATGTGTGCAATGTGAGGATGTGTCCAATGTAAGGTGTTCAATGTAAGGATGTGTGCAATGTAAGGATGTGTGCAATGTGAGGATGTGTCCAATGTAAGGTGTTCAATGTAAGGATGTGTGCAATGTAAGGATGTGTGCAATGTGAGGATGTCTCCAATGTACGGTGATCAATGTAAGGATGTGTGCAATGTGAGGATGTGTCCAATGTAAGGTGTTCAATGTAAGGATGTGTGCAATGTGAGGATGTGTCCAATGTAAGGTGATCAATGTAAGGATGTGTGCAATGTAAGGATTTGTGCAATGTGAGATGTGTCCAATGTAAGGTGTTCAATGTAAGGATGTGTGCAATGTGAGGATGTGTGCAATGTGAGGATGTGTCCAATGTAAGGTGTTCAATGTAAGGATGTGTGCAATGTGAGGATGTGTCCAATGTAAGGTGATCAATGTAAGGATGTGTGCAATGTAAGGATTTGTGCAATGTGAGGATGTGTCCAATGTAAGGTGATCAATGTAAGGATGTGTGCAATGTAAGGATGTGTGCAATGTGAGGATGTGTCCAATGTAAGGTGTTCAATGTAAGGATGTGTGCAATGTGAGGAGGTGTCCAGTGTAAGGTGATCAATGTAAGGATGTGTGCAATATGAGGATGTGTCCAATGTAAGGTGTTCAATGTAAGGATGTGTGCAATGTGAGGATGTGTCCAATGTAAGGTGTTCAATGTAAGGATGTGTGCAATGTGAGGATGTGTGCAATGTGAGGATGTGTCCAATGTAAGGTGTTCAATGTAAGGATGTGTGCAATGTAAGGATGTGTGCAATGTGAGGATGTGTCCAATGTAAGGTGTTCAATGTAAGGATGTGTGCAAAGTGATGAGGTGTTCAATGTAAGGTGATCAATGTAAGGATGTGTGCAATGTCAGGAGGTGTTCAGTGTAAGGATGTGTGCAATGTAAGGAGGTGTTCAATGTAAGGATGTGTGCAATGTAAGGATGTGTGCAATGTGAGGATGTGTCCAATGTAAGGTGATCAATGTAAGGATGTGTGCAATGTAAGGATGTGTGCAATGTGAGGATGTGTCCAATGCAAGGTGTTCAATGTAAGGATGTGTGCAATGTAAGGATGTGTGCAATGTGAGGATGTGTCCAATGTAAGGTGTTCAATGTAAGGATGTGTGCAATGTGAGGATGTGTCCAATGTAAGGTGATCAATGTAAGGATGTGTGCAATGTAAGGATGTGTGCAATGTGAGGATGTGTCCAATGTAAGGTGTTCAATGTAAGGATGTGTGCAATGTGAGGATGTGTCCAATGTAAGGTGTTCAATGTAAGGATGTGTGCAATGTGAGGAGGTGTTCAATGTACGGATGTGTTCAATGTAAGGATGCATGCAATGTAAAGAGGGGTTCAATTTACGGATTTGTTCAATGCAAGGAGATGTTCAATGTAAGGAGGTGTTCAATGTACTGAGGTGTTCAATGTAAGGACGTGTTCAATGTATGGTGGCGTTCAATGTAAGGATGTGTTCAAGATATGGAAGTATTAAATGTACGGAGGTGTTCAAAGTTTAGTGTGTAATTGTTTTGCGTTGAAATAATTAAAATGAGTTTATGAGATAAGACTTGTATACGATGCACGTGTACCTGTTACATGTCGTTATGCCTCTACGTTTTTAAGATAGGTTATAGTTATTGCACACTTGTGCAGTATTCAAAATAAAGAAAAGAAATAGTAAAAGAGAGCGGCTGCTCCGTGTGAGGATCGAACTCACGACCTTCAGATTATGGGACTGACGCGCTGCCTACTGCGCTAACGAAGCGGCTGTTATGTATCGTTGAAAATTTAATTTCCAGAATTTTGCCAAAAATTATTTCAATAATGTAACTGGCCATTATAGAAACTGATGTAATTCAGAAGTTATTATAAGAAAGAAAAACCTTATTCACGCTATAGAATCAAATGAAGTAGGGTAAATATGCAAAGAACAGTGAAACCTTGTTACATTGAACACGAATGGGGAATCCAGTATTTTAAATGTATTCAGAAATTTAATGAACGGGTGTTCTATTCCTGTACAGGGAATGAAATTGTGTCCAATGTAAGGAGGTGTTCAATGTAAGGATGTGTGCAATGTGAGGAGGTGTTCAATGTAAGGTGTTCAATGTAAGGATGTGTGCAATGTGAGGATGTGTTCAATGTGAGGAGGTGTTCAATGTAAGGATGTGTGCAATGTAATAATATGTGTAATGTGAGGATGTGTCAAATGTAAGGTGTTCAATGTAAGGATGTGTGCAATGTGAGGAGGTGTTCAATGTAAGGTGTTCAATGTTAGGATGTGTGCAATGTGAGGATGTGTTCAATGTACTGAGGTGTTCAATGTAAGGATGTGTCAATGTAAGGACGTGTTAAATGTAAGGACGTGTTCAATGTCAGGACGTTCAATGTAAGGACGTGTTCAATGTACGGCGGTGTTCAAGGTATGGATGTATTTAATGTACGGAGGTGTTCAATGTATAGTTTTTCACTGTATTGCGTTGAAATAACTAAAATGAGTTTATGATATAAGACTTGTATACGATGCACGTGTACCTGTTACATGTCGTTATGCCTCTACGTTTTAAGATAGGTTATAGTTATTGCATAAATGTGCAGTAATCAAAATTAAGAAAAGAAATAGTAAGTGAAAATATAAGTAATAAGTAAGCATACAATATATGTAACTAAAAATGTAAGTAATCAAAACTTTCATTAGACAGCGAAAAAGAAAGCCGCTGCTCCGTGTGAGGATCGAACTCACGACCTTCAGATTATGAGACTGACGCGCTGCCTACTGCGCTAACGAAGCGGCTGTTGAACGGGGAAGATCAAGATCTTTCGAGACTCCTGTCAAAGATATTCTCCATTGAGATTCCTATCGTTTTCAAATCCTGATTGTAAGCATTCGACACACTGTTTTGGAAAATTAGAATGCAAAACTGCAAGTTTTACTGATACATATATACTAGTATTACGTTTGGCTGATAAGCCGTGTATGCCCACATGAGAAATGCCCACGCTGGTAATTCTTTTTTGAACCTACTATCAATGTAGGCATTTTCGAAAATTATAAGTTATTTATCTAAAACATCAACAAAAGAACAGGTGAAGAATTCGAACCCGATTAAGTCCGATTAAGTCAAAGTTTTGGAAAGCTTATCGTCTTAACTTTTTTTTTTATCTCAATTTAGCATACTTTGGATTATCCTTGTTCCAAACACTTGCAGCTCTAATATAAATCTTTTCTATTCCATTCGCCAAACAAAATGCGAATGTAAGAAAAACACATTCGTTGAGTGACTTATTATATGAAAATTACAAGAGATCTGAAAATATTCACAAAAAAAGAAAGTAATCAAAAATTCTTCTAGACAGCGATAAAGAAATTCGATGCTCGGTGTGACGATCGAATAAATGACCAGATTTTTTCTATTCGTCAGATAAAAAGCTAGTGCAAAAAAACATGTTTGTCGAGGAAATACTGCTGAAATAACAATGAAGTTTAATAATGTTTAAATGTAGTATAGGGGAAGAATACAAAGTGCAGTGAAACCTTGTTAGCTTAAAAAGTAATGGGGAATCCAGAACTGTCAATGTATGCAGACATTCAATGGACGGATGTTCTAGTCCTGTACTTATCAAGTGACAGTGTCACTATTGCATGTTTTTATGTCTGTCTGTTGTTAAAGAATCAGTTGTAGTTATTGCACAAACGTCCAGTATTCCAAATTTAAAAGAAATGAACGAAGAAATAATTTAAAATGTAAGCAGCTGCTCCGTGTGAGGATCGAACTCACGACCTTCAGATTATGAGACTGACGCGCTGCCTACTGCGCTAACGAAGCGGCTGTTGAACGGGGAAGATGAACTATTTTCCACGTTTCTGAAAATGTTCTACGTTGAGGCGCGTATTGTTTTCAAATCTTGATTATAAAAGCATTTGACGCATTATTCTTTTAAAATAGTACGCAAAACTGCAAATATTACCAATGCATATCTATTCTACATCTAGCTGATATGTCGTGTATACCCACGTTGGAAATGTCCACGTTGGAAATTATTTTATCAATGTAGGCATTTTGGAAACTAATAGGTTATTTATTTACAAAACCAACAACAAAAACAGGTGCAGAATTCGAATGGAAGAGGTTAGATTGGAACTAGACCAACTTATATGTAGTTACAGTGCAGATATATAATTCCTGCACCGGTCAACCGGACGTCTGCCAGTGCCGGGTTGTACAAACACCCATGGATAACATGTTAAAAAAATAAGCCAGAAACATCAATGACCGAAGTAGCTTGCGAATCAAAGCTACGTTTAGATGTGAGGTCCAGAATCTGTGGTCACATCCGTGCCTAGGAAACTGGGTGGCAATCGGGCATTCAGTCGTGTTTTATACTTGGGCTGCCCGCACATTTAGTGCAAGAATTAAATGCCGGTACTGTAGGTATATTCCGCTCAAATAGGAATGAAGTTGAATAATGTTTAAATGAAGTAGGGGAAATATACAAAGTAAAGTGAAACCTTTTTACATTGAACACCCATAGGGAACCCAAAAATGTAAATGTATGCACGTGTTCAATGTAAGGAGGTTATATCCATATATTTATCAAGGTGACAGGGAAAAAAGTGTCCAACATGTGATGTTACCGATACAGAGGTGTTCAATTTTGAAGGTTTCAATGTATTGGGTCAAAGCTTCCGATTGTTAAAATAATTGTACAATCCAAGAAAAAATATGTACATAAATGTATGTCTACATAGTGTATGTATTGTGCAAAATTTTGAAAAAAGTAATGGTAAGAAAAACTATAAACCGCTGCTCCGTGTGAGGATCGAACTCACGACCTTCAGATTATGAGACTGACGCGCTGCCTACTGCGCTAACGAAGCGGCTGTTTAATAACTAGATGGAGATATTTCCACTCTACTGAAACTGTTCTTACAG
This sequence comes from Maea johnstoni, assembly GCA_963942565.1. Taxonomy (NCBI): domain Eukaryota; kingdom Metazoa; phylum Annelida; class Polychaeta; order Spionida; family Magelonidae; genus Maea; species Maea johnstoni. The sequence goes on along the minus strand of OZ012689.1, from coordinate 4,834,483 downwards.
CACCAACCAATCTAAATATATCTTAGGCACTCCTTTGTACTTGAATCCATGATAAAAGAAAGACTTGTACACGATGCATGTGTAACTATTGTAGATCTTTCTGTCTGTATGTTTTGTAAGATACAGAATTATTGCAAAAATGTGCAGTACGCTAAATTTAAAAAGAAGTTAAGGAAGAGTAAAGAATAAGTAAGCATATAATATAAGTAAATGACACTCTGGCAGAGCTTTAACTTTAGATGAATAGCACATGGATTGGTCGCCACAGACCAATTAGCATAGATCCCATTACAATGCCCTAGACACTCCAATCTCGCCTCAGTGTGTCGTCACTAGGATACAGACGAATGAGGGCTCTCGTATATGTGTACATTAAGAGAAAGTTGCTCAAGCACATGCACAGAACGCACCTCTTGAGTGGTTCTGATCAACGCCTTGGCTAGGAGTCGTGCCGAGGCTATTGGGCGAGATCTGCTGGTTGCATGTTAGGTGATCAACATTCGTGCTTAAACCCAGCAGGACTGTGATTACGCGCACCCTATTGTTTGAGATTTACTTTGGAAGATAACTTGAATTTTAAATATTAACTATTTCTTATACTAAATAATTAGTACCCACTTGGAATGGGTTGAGTTTATTTTGATTACGAACTCGTTGTCTAGATATTTCAATTCAAATCAATACTTTATTTCAGACACATGTGGTCCATATACATAGGTACAATAATGACTATAGAAGTTGTACAGGGAAGTCTCTCAGTGTTTACCTACGCAGCTATCTATAACATACGTTTCTACAGTTTGAAAGACACTTTTTTATTTTTCAGTTTACCTTCCTATTACATTCTGTATTTGTATTCATATATGCAATCTTTCGGTGAATTTCAAAGTCAATAATTGATACATACAATTGCCTATATCAGCCAGTGTAGCTTTTGCGTATCCTTTTCTGTTCCACCCACCGCGACCCTGTGTGTTTTAACCCTTTTAAAACTGAGGCTACTTTCGACCAAACCACAAGAACGCAAATATTTTCTTTAAATCATCTAAACCCTGTCATGTACGTATCCATGGGAAAGCTCTCATCGAGACCTCTCAGATGAGTACCCATTTGCCAGGGTTTCAGTCATTTTCAGTTTTTTTTGCATCATTTTGTATTTGCGAAATTAGCCAGCAGCATAAGGGTTAACACGGACAGATGGGGTCCTGTCAAGACTGGATGAAATGTTACCATGACAACGGGGTGGTGATTCACAGGGTATTCCTGTTCTGGAACAAGCGACGTTAAAGAACTTCTCTCGTTTTGGAATGTTATCATTCTGGAGGATAACGCGAAGTAACCATGTTCGACAGGTTTCCTTAAAGCAGCACTACGGGGTCGAATCATCTAATTGATACGTGCACTCGATCAGATCAGAACATAAACTCATTTCCAGCTAACGTGGGATCGGTCAATGTGGACACATCTATATCTTAAACACCTGCACACGCACATGCAAACACACACACTCGCAAACACACGCACACATGCATTCATGTATGCGTATGAATATATGTGCATATATGTATGTATGTATGTATATGTATGTATGTATTGTTTGTATGTATGTGCGTGCGTGCGTGCGTGCATGCATGTATGCATGTATGTATGTATGTATTTATGTGTGTATGTTTGTATGTGTGTATGCTTGTATGCATGCGTTTGTTAGTGTATAGATGGGAGCCTCCGTAAGGTTTTTTTTCAAATAAGTATATGCCTACCTGCATTGGTTTATGCATGCATGCATGCATTCATCCATGCATTCATTCATGCATGTATGTATGTATGTATGTATGTACGTTTGTCTGAAGGGATGAAGTAATCAAAGGACACCAATAGTGGAGAACGTAAAAGTCATATTATAACTCATATCATCTGTTTAGAAATCTAAACAGTAGAATGAAGTCCAAGACATCGTGAATAAAAATTGTTCCCAAGATAATTGTGCTTTGATATTTAATAATGTCAAGTTTCTGCAAAGTTAAATAATACATTTTTAGTCATGAAACCTTATAGAAGTAAAATAAGGGTGACCTTTGAAACATTTATTAGGTCTGCAGGCTATATGGCAACAGCTGCTTCGTTAGCGCAGTAGGCAGCGCGTCAGTCTCATAATCTGAAGGTGGTGAGTTCGATCCTCACACGGAGCAGCGGCTTTCATTTTACATTTTCTAAAAATAAATACCTGTAATATGCTTTCGTTCATTTGCTATTTGTTTCGTAAATAAAAGAATTTTGTAATAAATTAGCAAGTGTTTAGAATAATCTAGGAATATGTTTGAGTTTATTAAATTCTGATAAAAAAGTATAAGCAATATGCTTAGCAAAACTATAAAGCAGTCAGATCGGTTTTAAATTTGCACTGCTCGTGTACATATGACCAATGTAAAATGTAAAAAAAGTTTTCGATTTTCTCTTTCACGTCTGGTGTATCGTACTTGATACACCCGGTTAGATTCGAATCGAACCCCAGCGGTGGTGAGAGAGAATATGTGGCCACAGCTTCGACTTAGTACAAGGGTAGTCTGGGAGTTTGATATAAAAAAAAATACCTGAACAAGTATCATGCAATATAAAGCATATTACTAAAAAAATGTGGTTTTCTATCAGTAAATACTAGCAAAAGCTAGCATATACTATCTGAGACAAAAAAGAAAACAAACAAAATTTTCCCTAAATAGTGAAAAAGAAAGCCGCTGCTCCGTGTGAGGATCGAACTCACGACCTTCAGATTATGAGACTGACGCGCTGCCTACTGCGCTAACGAAGCGGCTGTTGTGTAACAAAAATTTTCTATTCTCGAATTTAGTTCGAGAAGATCTGTTCTAGTTTTGAGGGTTTCATACCTCTTTTAATCTATTTAAAAGGCAAATGCACCATCATGATGATTTAGGTTAAAAATGTGCCTATATGTGTCACCTTTCAAATAAGACCACCCGCAAGTCTGTCCTCCTCAGCACTCCTCAGACATGGCTTATGAAAGTTAGTAAAAAAACTGACCTGAGTGTGGGTATGGAGGCTGACATTATCAGAAGTGGTGCTAATGAAGTGACTGCCAGCCCTGCTTCTGATTGGTTGAGAAAAGTCACTTCCAGCCACTGATATCTCTCAACCAATCAGAAGCAGGGCTGGCAGTCACTTCATTAGCACCACTTCTGATAATGTCAGCCTCCATACCCACACTCAGGCCAGTTTTTTACTAACTTTCATAAGCCATATCTGAGGAGTGCTGAGGAGGACAGACTTGCGGGTGGTCTTATTTGAAAGGTGACACGTATAGGCACATTTTGAACCTAAATCATCATGATGGTGCATTTGCCCTTTAACTTAAGTTTGCAATCACATTCTTAAACCAAACACACAATTTTTGTTTAACCCTTGTGCTGGTGGTGGCTGATTTGGCCAATACAAAATGATGCAAAACACCTGAAAAATGTCTGAAACCATGGCACATGGGTACTCATCTGAGAGTACTCGGCGAGAGCTATCCAATGGATGCCAACATGACAGGGTTTAGATGGTTTTCAAAAATATTTGCGTCCTTGTGTTTTGGACGAAAGTCGCCAAGTCCATGACATCGTGAAATTGTTCCCAAGATAATTGTGCTTCGATATTTAGTGTTGTCAAGTTTCAGGAAAGTTTAGTAGTAAATTTCTAGTCATGAAATCTTAATAAAAGTCAAACCAAGGATGATCTTTGAAACAATTTGAAGTTATGCAAGCTTTATTAATTGTCAACAGCCGTCGTTAGCGCAGTAGGCAGCGCGTCAGTCTCATAATCTGATAGTCGTGAGTTCGATCCTCACACGGACCAGCGGCGAATTTCTAGATCTTGAAATTTTCTTAGAATTAGTACCCCAACAAGTATGCTATCTTACATTGGCTTTTTTTTGGCGAAAAGAAAAGTTTTATATCAGAGCTGCAAGTGTTTGGAACAAGGATAGGCCAAATTCAGTCAATTCTGATAAGATCTTTTTATGATTTTTATTCTCCATAGATTTATCAAAACGATATGATATACATTTTAATCAAGTTCATGTTATCTTCGAAGATCAGTGTACATTTCTCAGTTCACTTAATATTGGAGACCATTTTCCTAATACTATTTCCACTTTCCCTGAAAAGTAAAAATAACAATACATACATATATACATACGTATTCAGAAATATATGTTTATTCGGCTTAGATGTTAGGTGATGAGAGTGGGACTAGTTTAGTTCCCTATGAATTAGGATACCATACAATAAACATGTCATGCAGGAAATTAGTGATTTTTCGATCCTTTACTACAAGCAACAGGTGAACATTTCATTCAAATTCCATAAAAGTTCATTCCAATTGTTGTTGTTTTCTCGTTACACCATTAGACCACGTGCTCTAAAATGAAAGCTGCAGTTTCGTGCAAAGACCAGGTACATGAAAGTTTCAGGAAAGTTCAACAGTAAATTTCCAGTCATAAAATCTTAATAGAAGTCAAACAATGTTGATCCTTGAAACATTTTGAGATTCTGCCAACTCTGTACCCATATAACAGCCGCTTCGTTAGCGCAGTAGGCAGCGCGTCAGTCTCATAATCTGAAGGTCGTGAGTTCGATCCTCACACGGAGCAGCGGCTTTCATTTTACATTTTCTAAAAATAAATACCTGTAATAAGCTTTCGTTCATTTGCTATTTGTTTCGTAAATAAAAGAATTTTGTAATAGATTAGCAAGTCTTTAGAATAATTTAAGATTATGTTTGAGTTTATTAAATTCTGATAAAAAAGTATAAGCAATATGCTTTGTAAAACTATAAAGCAGTCAGATCGGTTTTAAATTTGCACTGCACGTGTACATATGACCAATGTCATTTTTCATTTGTACTGGTTTTTCTTGATGTATACTTGATAACCTGTTCTCCTTTGATACGTTTTGGTTTTATTTCAATGCCGGTGAGGATGCATTTTTGCTTTATAGTAAATTTACAGCCAATAAATATGCACACATGGGGGAGGGTGGGTAAATAAAACTTTATTCATCATCCCTCTGTAGAGGGAGAGTAAATAACGATTTATCCCCCCCCCCCCCCCACCCCCAAAAAAAGTTTTCGATTTTCTCTTTCACGTCTGGTGTATCGTACTTGATACACCCGGTTAGATTCGAATCGAACCCCAGCGGTGGTGAGAGAGAATATGTGGCCACAGCTTCGACTTAGTACAAGGGTAGTCTGGGAGTTTGATATAAAGAATACCTGAACAAGTATCATGCAATATAAAGCATATTACTAAAAAATGTGGTTTTCAATCAGTAAATACTAGCAAAAGCTAGCATATACTATCTGAGACAAAAAACAAAACAAAAACAAAACTTTCCCTAAATAGTGAAAAAGAAAGCCGCTGCTCCGTGTGAGGATCGAACTCACGACCTTCAGATTATGAGACTGACGCGCTGCCTACTGCGCTAACGAAGCGGCTGTTGTAGTACAAATAACTTCCTATTCTCGATTTTAGTTCGAGAATATCTGTTCTAGTTTTGAGGGTTTCATACCTCTTTTAATCTATTTAACTTAAGTTTGCAATCGCATTCTTAAACCAAACACACAATTTTTGTTTAACCCTTGTGCTGGTGGTGGCTGATTTGGCCAATACAAAATGATGCAAAACACCTGAAAAATGTCTGAAACCATGGCACATAGGTACTCATCTGAGAGTACTCGGCGAGAGCTATCCAATGGATGCCAACATGACAGGGTTTCGATGGTTTTCAAAAATATTTGCGTCCTTGTGCTTTGGATGAAAGTCGCCAAGTCCATGACATCGTGAAATTGTTCCCAAGATAATTGTGCTTCGATATTTAGTGTTGTCAAGTTTCAGGAAAGATTAGTAGTAAATTTCTAGTCATGAAACCTTAATAAAAGTCAAACCAAGGATGATCTTTGAAACAATTTGAAGTTCTGCAAGCTTTATTAATTGTCAACAGCCGTCGTTAGCGCAGTAGGCAGCGCGTCAGTCTCATAATCTGATAGTCGTGAGTTCCATCCTCACACGGAGCAGCGGCGAATTTCTAGATATTGAAATTTTCTTAGAATTAGTACCCCAACAAGTATGTTATATTACATTGGCTTTTTTTGGCGAAAAGAAAGGTTTTATATCGAAGCTGCAAGTGTTTGGAACAAGGATAGGCCAAATTCAGTAAATTCTGATAAGTTCTTTTTATAATTTTTATTCTCCATAGATTTATCAAAATGATATGATATACATTTTAATCAAGTTCATGTTATCTTCGAAGATCAGTGTACATTTCTCAGTTCACTTGATATTGGACACCATTTTCCTAATACCATTTCCACTCTCCCTGAAAAGTTAAAATAACAATACATACATATATACTTACGTATTTAGAAATATATGTTTATTTGGCTTATATGTTAGGTGATGAGAATGGGACTAGTTTAGTTCCCTATCAAGTAGGCTACCATACAATAAACACGTCATGCAGAAAATTAGTGATTTTTCGATCCGTAACAACAAGCAATAGGTGAACATTTCATTCCACTTTCAAAAAAGTTCATTCATTTTCTCGTTACCATTTGGCCAAGTGATCTAAAATGAAAGCTACAGTTTCATGCAAAGACGTGGTACATGAAAATTTTAGGAAAGTTAAACAGTAAATTTCCAGCCATAAAATCTTAATGGAAGTCAACCAAAGTTGATCTTAGAAACATGGTCACTCTCTGCAAACTCTTAGCATATGCAACAGCCGCTTCGTTAGCGCAGTAGGCAGCGCGACAGTCTCATAATCTGAAGGTCGTGAGTTCGATCCTCACACGGAGCAGCGGCTTTATTTTACACATGATTACCTGTAATATGCTTTCTTCCATTTTCTTTTTTGTTTTGTAAATAAAATAAATTTGTGATCCAATGTCAAGTGTTTAGAATAATGTAAGAATATCTTTAAGTTTATTAAATTCTGAAAAAAAGTATAAGCAATACACTCAAATTTGCAAAACTATGAAGCAATCAGATCGGTTTTGAATTTGCACTGCTCGTGCGTTTATGTCCGATGTCATTTTTCATTTGTACTTGATTTTCTTGATGTATATTTGACGACCTGTTCTCCTTTGATATGTTTTGGTTTTATTTCGATGCCGGTGAGGATGCATTTTCGCATCGTAAATTTACAGCCAATAAATATGTACACACGGTGGGAGGAGGGCAAATTAAATTTTATTCACCATCCCTCTGTAGAGGGAGAGTAAAAGAATAGTTATTCCCTCCCCCCTCGTATAAATAAAATTTTAGATTATCTCTTTCACGTCTGGTGTATCGTACTTGATACACCCGTTAAGATTCGAATCGAACCCCAGCGGTGGTGAGAGAGAACTACTAAATACTAACAAAAGTAAGCATATAATATCTGAGACATAAAAGAAAATAATCAAAACTTTCCCTAAATTGTGAAAAAGAAAGCCGCTGCTCCGTGTGAGGATCGAACTCACGACCTTCAGATTATGAGACTGACGCGCTGCCTACTGCGCTAACGAAGCGGCTGTTGCGGTTCGAATTTCACAAATTTAGCTGGAGAAGATATGTTCTATTTTTATATGTCTACTGCTCATTCTCTGCTGTGATTGGTCAGATCATGGTCACATGACCACCTTACAAAAGTGATATTGGGGTGCAATATCATTTTCCAACACTCTGACTCAGAGCTTTCAGGTTCATGTGCTCAATTCTCAACTTCAACTCTTGAAAAGGAAGCCAACAGAAGTGAATTGAGACAAGGAACTCAGAAGAGTTTGGACTTCTTGTAAAATCATGATTAGGAAGGGAATTAGTAAAACACATTTTTAAATTAAATGAATAAATCATTAAATTTCTACAACTAATGCATGGGACTTCTTAGGGTATTTATAGTATTTTGATTGCGAAATTAGTGAATTAACACAAGAATATATTAAAGCTTAGAAATTTACAATAACCCAATGGTTTGTGGTAAAACCCGGAAATGGAAAAACATATTAATAATATTTACATTTTCATAATTCTTTAAATTAGTAAATTATTCTATTTGAATGAGCAGTAGGCATATAATAAAACAAATATGGCACTTTGGTTTCGTGTTGTATGACAACACGGGCGACTATGACCAAGATAAGCGAATAGGACCTGATTTAGAATTTGAGTACTTCCTATGTCATATCGCTTAGATAGACATATATACATATTATAACTATAACCCTACTTTATGTTCATTTTTCGTTACTTTGTGTTGACTATGTTTAATATGTATTCATTTGTATATGTACTTTTGTAGTGAAACTACGAGTCAATAAATGATATATATATATATAATATCAATTTTTATTGCACTGTGAAAAATGATATTGCACTCGGCGCAAGCGCCTCGTGCAATATCATTTTTCAGAGTGCAATAAAAATTGATATTGCACTCACCCAAGTGCCATATTTGTATATTATTGAGGGTTTCATATCTCTTTTAATCTATTTAACTAAAGTTTGCAATCATATTCTTAAACCAAACACACACTTTTTGTTTTAACCCTTGTGCTGGTGGTGGCTGATTTGGCCAATACAAAATGATGTAAAACACCTGTAAAAATGTCTTAAACCATGGCACATAGGTACTCATCTGAGAGTACTCGGCGAGAGCTATCCAATGGATGCCAACATGACAGAGTTTTTAAATTTACGCTGCTCGTGTATATATGTCCAATGTCATTTTTTATTTGTACTTGATTTTCTTAATGTATATTTGACGACCTGTTCTCCCATGCTATGTTTTGGGTTTATTTCGAATCCGGTGAGGATGTATTTGTGCTTAGTACATTTACAGCCCATAGATATTCACACATGTGGGGGGGGGGGGGGGGGGGGGGTAAATGAATATTTATTGCCCCCCCCCCAAAAAAAAAAAAAAAAAAAATGAGGTTCGTATGAATAAAGTTATAGATTTTCTCTTTCACGTCTGGTGTATCGTACTTGATACACCCGGTAAGATTCGAACCCCAGAAGTGGTGTGAGAGAAATTGTGGTAACAGCTTCGACTACTCGGCTGACTCAGTACAAGGGTATTTAAATATAAAAATCCCTAAATAGGTATCATGAAATAATACGGTTATTACTCAAAAATTGAGTTGTTTTCTATCAGCAAATACTAACAAAAGTAAGCATATAATATCTGAGACAAAAAAGAAAATAATGCTATCTTAGAAAAAAGTGAAAAATAAAGCCGCTGCTCCGTGTGAGGATCGAACTCACGACCTTCAGATTATGAGACTGACGCGCTGCCTACTGCGCTAACGAAGCGGCTGTTGATGCACAAGCATAGTTTATTCAGCGATTCAGTTCGAGAAGACAGGTTCTATTTTTGAACTGAAGGTGTCATATATCTTTTAACCTTTCAACCCATTAGTACTCGCAGCGGCTAAAAGCAGCCTGACTATGTTGGTGATCTCTTATAGGCGAAAGGAGATTTTGAAAAGGATTTGAAGGGGAAATGTTGATTAGAACACTAGAAACACCTCTCCTTCAAATACTTTGTAAAATCATTTTCATTTTTTCCAAAAGAATCAGATCCAGACGACAATCTCTGGAGGGACTTTTAAGCATTAATGGGATACTGAACTAAAGCAAGCTTTGGCGGATGTGTCTCCGTTGTACCCGCTTTATCATGACGCTATTCTTATTTTCATACCACCTTCCTATATGTGTGAGCAGAGCTAGAGGTCTATTTATCTATAAATAGATTGTCCCTGGTGTGAGCCACCCTTTAAAAAAGGCTTAAGAACCCTGTTTAAAAGATGACACAAATTCCTAAAATCAAAAATACACTTTGGTTTTAAGGCGAGACAAAGAGACATAACGAGTTTAGAACAACTTACAGTGCCGACATTTAATTCCTGCATTAAATGCGTGGGCAGCCAAGGCAAAATGCACGACCGCACGCCCAATTGCCATCCAGTTTCCTGGGCATGGATGTATGGATGACCTCACAACTGAACGTAGCTTTGGTTCGCAAGCTACGTGGGTCATTGACCTGCTCGGCTTATTTTTGATGTGTTATCCATGGATATTTGTAGAACCGGGCACTAGCAGACGTCCGGTCTATTGGTGCAGGAATTAAATGCCTGTACTGTAGTTCTTGGCACTGTCCCATATGTCTTGTGTACACATCCCTGGCTACACCTTAGACGAAAGACATGTGGAATCGCAGCGGGCGGGCAGATCTTGCTGGGTGGCCTGGGTTACGCATGACAGCAGGGGATCAACTGATATACCCTGCTTGCAGCTAATAGTCGTGCTCTATTTTCTTCAGGCTTTTCCTTAATGACCCGAGTGCAGCACTAATTCCACCATCTCTCATATGATCATCATGGAATTTTTTGGAACAGATGTTTTCATACTGCTTTAACCCTTATGCTGCTGGTGGCTAATTTGGCCAGCACAAAATGATGCAAAAAGCTGAAAAATGACCGAAACCCTGGTAAATGGGTACTCATCTGAGAGTACTCAGTGAGAGCTATCCAATGAATACCAACATAATTGGGTTTAGGTGATTTTCAAAAGTCTTTGCATTCTTGTACTTTGTATGAAAGTAGCCTCAGCATTGGAAGGGTTAAAGACGCTTAGAATATCAAACCTAAACCCTACTCTGGTTGTAGACTACATGAAATTAGTTCTTTAACACATTCATGCCTAGAAATACTCGCGAAAGTTTTCGTCTGGATCTCTGATACTCATGGAAATAACTTTGGAACAAAGAGAAAATTTCAGTGAAAATTGAGGAGAGTTGTAGGCTGCATTCTGAGGAGCAGCTATCCATCAAAAGATGTTTTTGAATATGAATTCATCAAAAGACACCGCCAAAATGATAATGACCTTTGGAGCTAGCCTGTATGTATAAATGGGTTAAAGATCTTTTCTCGTAGCGAGAGGATGCATTTTACTTTCTACAAACAGTGACATCACTGGTCATGAATTAGCCTCGATGTAATATGGAAGATAAAGCGACGATGACTTTATTTCAAGTCCAAATCAAAAACCACCCTGGCAGTGATGTGTGATTTCTCCATGATTTTATTACAATAATTTAATTTCGGCTTAATTTCTATATATTTCCGCTTTCTATCACTTTGACTTTCTATCAGTTAATAATAGTCCAAATCAAAAACCACCCTGGCAGTGATGTGTGATTTCTGCATGACTTTATTAAAATAATTTAATTTCGGCTTTCTTTCTATATATTTCCGCTTTCTATCACTTTGACTTTCTATCAGTTAATAATAACCAAAAGTAAGTATTTACTATCTTAAACAAAAAGTAAGAATTTAGCATTTCGAGTGGAAGGCGAAAAAGATAGCCGTTGCTCCGTGTGAGGATCGAACTCACGACCTTCAGATTATGAGACTGACGCGCTGCCTACTGCGCTAACGAAGCGGCTGTAGAGCAATGTTTCCTTCTTTTCTTGGATTCAGTTCGAGAAGATATGTTCTATTTTGGAACTGAGGGTGTCATATAACTCTTAACTATTTAGCTAAGTATTTAGCTAGCCATCGATGGTGTGTCTCCGCTTGTGATAATTTTATCATGACACACATGCTTAAACTAAACACAGTTTGGCTCTATTAAGGCACACTTCATCATGCGGCCTACCCTGATGGCCGAGTGGTCTAAGGTGTTGCCACTGACTGCTAGCTGTCCCTCACCACTGTGGGCCTGCCCTGATAGCCGAGTAGTCAAAGGCGTTCCCACTGACTGCTAACTGTCTGTCACCACTGCCCGGGTTTGAATACCGGCGGGGTATGTGACAAAGTTGCCAGTGACTTGAGCTTGGGTGGTGGTTTTCGCCGGATCGTCCGGTTCCACCACTACTTGATACTAAACCCAACTACATCTATAAAAGTGAAAGTAATTAGGGTGGACAATAGAAAAACTCACACACAGTGCAACTGTACAGCAGTGTTCACTACAGGGGGTTCTCATGACCATTTTCTCCCCCCCCCCCCCCCCCTAAAAAAATGTACACTGTTCGGATTAGAGGGTGTTCATTATTCATAAAACTAAATGAATTAGCGAAAAAACGAGACCGGGGAAAGTTTATTAGAGGGAGTGCTTACATCGCGATGTTTACTGGTTGTACGTAGTTAGTATGACCACATCAAATCAGAGGCCAGTTGCACCAACGTGACTCAGGCTCAAACTTAGGCTCGAGGCTCAACTTGATTGTCTACAACAATATATGCTATTGTTGTAGACAATCAAATTGAGACTTGAGCCTGAGTCACGTTGGTGCAACTGGCCCCAGTTCTTTAACATATTACATGCCCAGAGTTCCGAGAGGAAAGTGTCGTTTGGATCTCTGATACTTATGGAAATAACTTTGGAACAAAGAGAAAATTCCAATAAAAATCGAGGATAGTTGTAGGCTTCATTCTGAGGAGCATTCCTCCATCAAAAGATTTTATAAAAATAACTTTTTATTAATAGATACCGGCAAAATAACCGGATCCTTTGGAGCTACCGGTAGCCTGTCGGTATAAATGGATTAAAGGCATTCCCTCTTAGCCAGATCAGGCATTTAAAAAACTGGAGTCATGTGGGCATACTTACTACAACCAGTTACATCACTAGTCATGAATTAGTCTCGATGCAATATGGCAAAAAAAGAGCCGATAAATTTAATTTCATGTTTAAATCAAAACCACTCTGGCACTGTCGTTAACTTTCCGCGTAGATTCTATAAGTAAATACTACCCAAAAAGTGAGAATATACTTTATTAAAGAAAAAGTAAGTATTCAGAATTTTCTGCGTGAAAGGCGAAAAAGGATAAGCCGCTGCTCCGTGTGAGGATCGAACTCACGACCTTCAGATTATGAGACTGACGCGCTGCCTACTGCGCTAACGAAGCGACTGTTGCTGTACGACCATCTTCTGTTCAGGAATTTAGTTAGAGAAGATATGTTCTATTTTTGATGGTTTCATATCTCTTTTAATATATTTAACTAAAGTATGCAATCACATTCTTCAACCAAACACACAATTTTTGTTTTAACCTTTGAAACACAAGGTAAAATGTTTTTGAATAACTTTTTGTCTATATGTCTCTGTAACGTTTACTTTAATCTTTACTAAAAACGGGCTCTTGGAAAAATGTTTTTTCTCTAGTTGTGGAAAATGTGATAGGGGTTAAGGCAGATGTCTCTGTATCGTAATTGTTAAGTCGTTTCCGAAAAAATCCTTGACTTTATCTTTTCTTCTTATGGGATGTAATGTACTTGTGTTATTCTTTTCGTTTTTCTCGTTGAAATATTTGCATCTGTGTAAATTTGCGTTGACAATAAACATACAATGAAATACAACATTTTGTAAAAATTGGCTGGACTTTTAAAATGAAAGCCGCAGCTCCGTGTGAGGATCGAACTCACAAAATAATCGGGTTTTTTGCCTTTTTGGAGCCCTGCGGGTTTAAACGGGTTAAAGGCTTTCTCTCGCACCAGAGGAGGCCTTCTACGAAATGCAGTTACTGCTATGATACTTCCTACACACAGTATGGCCATAGTTATGAATAAGTCTCAATGTTATGACAGAAAAAGTGACGATAAAATAAACTTTACGTCCAAATCAAAGCCACCCCGGCACTGTCGTGAACTTCCCAAGTAATTCATCAAAACTTTCCTGAAGACTGCGAAAAACGATGCCGCTGCTCCGTGTGAGGATCGAACTCACGACCTTCAGATTATGAGACTGACGCGCTGCCTACTGCGCTAACGAAGCGGCTGTTACAGATTCGGGTAACCTTCATTCCCACATTTAGTTCCAGAACCACTGTCAGCTTCTATTAAGGGGGCTCGGGACCTTCGTTCTTTACGTGTGACTTTCATGTAAAGATTGACAATATCTTGGTCTATGTGCAAGAAAACCCCAGTGAACTATATACTTTATGAAAGCTGAGATTCTGGAGAGGTCAAATATTCTAAACTTATCTTGTGACATCTTCACAATTTCCCCGGGGTGTAACACAGTTGGTGTTTATATGTTTCATAGATAAGATATTTAGGCATGTACTTATATTTCATTTTTTAAATTTTTGTTCCGAACGGAATTTTGAGCTAAAGTTAAAGTCATGATCAATATTCTTTTCTAGAATTTCACTTTCCTTCATTTTTGAATGAAACATTACTACGTGCCCAAGGGTGTTTTTAATCGTGTAATAAAATTTCAGCTCCCTGGGATCAATATTGAATGAATGAGGTTGTTTCAAAATTGAGAAGTATGGTGATTTCAGAAAGCGGTCTTAAACTCAGTCAAAGTGCACCATACATTTATACATTCTAAAATGACTTTGTGCTCCATTATAAAACTTAAGAGGTTAATTTGGAATAAGAATGCGATTTGTTTGCATTGGTAGAATGGTTTGAATATCTAATTGTTTACTTGGTACCTGAATTACTGGATTAAAAAGGGATTTTTAGAGAATATTCTGAGCTTTCTGAAAGGAGGCTGGCACCCCCTGGTGAGTGCTCCTCCTCCAGCTGATATAATGAGGAAAGATAACAAGCTATTAGTGACTACTAATTGCTAATTGGCTGTCTGGAGGAGAGTTGTTGGCTAGGTACTCATCTACATTTCTTCTTCAAATATTTTCTAGATATAGCTCTAACCATAGTAATAATTGAATAAGACTAAACTAGAGTAATTATGAAATAACTAAATGTGAATAAGGGTAAATTGACACGATATTTCAGGGAGAGTGGTTCACGAATCTCAACCTAGCAACTTTCTATTGTGCTACGGCCACGAAAACAAAAGGCAGGCCCCTTTGGGCCTTCCATGTTAAATTGGTCACAATCGGCATGGCTGTCTGCTTCGACCATGCAGATTCCTTCGAGATAGACCATTTTGATCAATATTTTCACCTCATTTTTTGGCTGAAAGTGAATAACGATGCGGTCTTCGAAGCCATTGTTTTAGAATATGACAGATATTAACCCCCTCTAGGTGCAAATTCATGTCAAAATTATTATGAGAGCAGCAGCATAATATCATGAAAAATGTATAACCGAAGGTTTTCCCTGACGGGTTGATCCCTCTTCAAACAGTTTTAATATTACTCTAATGAGTTGTATCCTAACAGAGACATGTATCTAATTCACATGCAAATGTCTGTTTTTTTACAAAAAATGAAGAAATGAAAATAATGAAATTCCAAATTACCCTTACCATTTTTTCCATAATATTTTTTACAATTCATGAGCTAGACTAAGAATAAGAATTAAAAGACTTCCATTCTTGTCTATTTTATCCTAACAGTTGCTATATGGATTAAGATAATTAGATACACGGATTAAATACAATAATTCCGCCATATGGTCAAATGATTCATATTTCATATTAAAGATGCATCAAGATTCCTGCACTGGGACAGAAGTTTCACACTTTATTACACTGCCATGACTCGCTACCGACAAGTTTAGTGTTAAATATCCAGCACATCTGATAAGAACAATGAGTCGTGCTGATCTAATGATAATTCATAATATACAGTCCCTCATAATCATCCATGTCGGTCCGGAAATATGAATTAATGAAATCCCCGCCCCAACAAATGGCACGTGCGCCGGGGAGCGAGCATGCGCAGTTGGGACATGTAATCGCATTTCAGGTGGCGAGAGTACAAAGAGGTCACGTGTCGCCTAGCAAAGCAGTAATTAGTCTAATGACAACACCCGCTCGCGCAGAATGCGGACACGGGTTGTGGCTAAATCACGGAACTGTCTCTTTCTGAAGCATGCTTGAGTTTCACCACTTGACGCGTTTGAAGTGTTTGGGATGTTCTCATACACTCTGTAAGACCATTAGTCCACCTATATTTCATGACAGTAGATCCATTCAGGTGCGCGAGACCCACCGGGAATAAAGTGGAAGGGGGGGGGGGGGGGGGGGGGGGGGTGGGTGGATAAAGACATATCTATCCTCGCGGCTATTGCGTGTTGAAAGTCCTATAGTTTTTTATAACCATGATATCTCTGTATGAACCCTTTATATGGTTACCTAATTATGATGGATGTATGACAGATTAACTGGTCTACCTTATAAGCTCGATATTTTACTTTCCCTTACTTTACAGCATCTTATCTTACCTTACGTTACCTTTATACATTGGAACCACTCTCTCTAAATACCCTTGGTTTCAAACTTACCCGATAAAATGCTTACCATACCATACCTTACCCTAACCGATACTATGCTAACCCTCCCTTACCATTCACAATACTACGCTAACGTAACCTTACTCAAATACTATGCTAACCCTACCTTACCATTCACAATACTACGCTAACGTAACCTTACTCAAATACTATGCTAACCCTACCTTACCATTTACAATGCTACGCTAACACAACCTTACCCAAATACTATGCTGACCTTACCATTTCCTTATCATCTTACCGTGCCATTCCCAACACTTCGCTTACCTTTCCTTACCAGTCCCTACACTATGATAACCTAACCTTACCTTTTCAAATACCATACTAGCCTTACCTTACCGTTCCCAATACCATGCTAACTTCAACCTAACATCTACCTTGTCTATATTTTGACGTACGATACTGTATTTCACATTTGCCGATGTCCTGCTAACTTTACCTCAACAGCTATCTTGTCTAACAATAATAAAAAAATTCCCTCCCAGAAAAACAAATAATTCCTTTTTTGCATATGCGGATAAAATTCGAGATGTACATGTCCGTTAGCTACGTTTGGGCCCCGGGGTGCACTTCGGTATTATTAAAAGGGGGGTACAAACGCTCGTTACCAAAATTTAAAAATACCCCGAAAGCACTGATTTCAGCCAAAAAAGAACCCTTATTAAAAAAAACGTTGACTTTTTCCACTAATAAAACACCCCTTCTTTTGTCAAAACACTGACATTGGATGAACGGGAACACCTATTTTGACTTTAGATTTTATAATCCTTTGCCTGTTTAGCGGCAGTCGTAGCGGCAGCAGACTCGAAAGCCCAGTCACTTCGGGAGTCACTCGGCGTCAGAGCCGCGGATATTTCGTGGAATGTAAGGGGATTTTCACTCCCCTGCTTCGTACCTGGGAACAAAAAAGAACCCTTCTTTTACAAAATCGCGGACAAGCGGAGGTATTAAAAAAAAACATTCTTCCGCGAAATACGTAACGCGGGTGCGCCCCCCCCCCCCCTCTGTACCTGAGTGCCCCCCCCCCCCCCCACCCTCTGTGAGCCCCTGTCTTTCACCTGTCCCTAACTCTCCAACCGACTTTGTCACGCGTGCAGTCCTTCCATCTTTCACCCCGAGATTACGTATTAACTTAATCACTGTTTCTGGGATAACAATCATAAACCGTGTCTCCTCCAGACGACCAGGGTATTAACTACGTGGAAATCACCGATTAATTACATCGCCCCGGGGTCAGGCGGCGAACGACAGGATGAGCTGGGCCCGTGGTGCCCGTGGTACAGGTGACTGATACAGGCTAGAGGTGGACTATAATATATACGCTACCTGACGCTTTTCACCTTATCTTTCAAATGTTACTCATCTTCGTGCAGACACACACACGCACAGTGACACACACACACACACACACACACACACACACACACACACATACATACATACATACATACATACATATATATATATATATATATATATATATATATATATATATATATATATATATATATATATATATATATATATATATATATATATATATATATATAAGGGGGTGTGTGTACACAAAGATGAATAACATTTGAAAGATAATGTGAAAAACCAAATGTTCGTGTTCTCATATCGTCACGTCTTTCTGTCCCTCCTTAAGAACCAGAAATGTGTTTTAGGTGTAAGGATGTGTGTCAGGCGATCACAAGTGGAAACACACCAGCAATAGCTTACTTTAGCTAAATAGGTTAAAAGAGATATGATATCCTCAGTTCAAAAATAGAACATATCTTCTCGAACTAAATCCACGAATAGTGATGTGTCAACGAGAGCAACAGCCGCTTCGTTAGCGCAGTAGGCAGCGCGTCAGTCTCATAATCTGAAGGTCGTGAGTTCGATCCTCACACGGAGCAGCGGCTTTCCTTTTCGCAAACCAGTCTTAATTTTCTATTTGCAAAATACAAAGTAGTGTATTGAATTGTATGTTTGAAGCTTGCGCCCAAATCCGAAAACCAACACATACAAATATTTCAAACGAAACAATGAAAAAAGAAAAATTACATCTCATAAGAGCAAACGAAAAAACAAGGATATATTCGGAAACGACTAATTAACTTACAAAACATAAACAGAGAAAGCTGGCTTGACACCTGTCACATTTTACACAACTGAGAATAAAAAGACAAAACTATTTTTTTCCAAAACGCCAGTTTTTAGTAAAGGTTGATATAAACGTTACAGAGACATAGCCACACAGTTATTAAAGAACTTTACCTTGTATTACCAATAGTATACTGAACATTTATCTCTGTCGTCCAGTGATTACTTCGTCATACAAGCCACTGATGTGTTTCCTAGCTATAAGCCACAGTTGTATCATCCCCTCAAAATGTACACCTATAGGATATTTTCCCAGAAGTATATGAATTATATCTTGCGACACGTCCGGTATATTTTCGATATATTATACTTATCAATCTCCAAAGACTTGATCTCATTGTACATTTCACGTCCAATGCATTGAAAATACGGGCATTGCATGATGATATGATGAGCATCTTCAATGATCCCCAGATCACACCATTCACATATTTCGTCTCTCTGTCTCTTCTTAGAACCAAATTTGTGTGTTTGGTTTAAGTTAGATAGATTAAGGTGATGAGTACCATTGCAAGCTAGTTAAAAGCCCCATCCCAAAACACACCTCACAGCAGCATAATCATATCACAAGGTGTATCTCCAGGTTCCTGGGTGTTATCAGGTAGAGAATATCATCGCCAACGTTCATTATTCAATCCATATTCTGTTTTATTCTGTTGTCAATTGCTATCAATCTAGATTAGAAAACAGTACGTGCCTAAATGTGGATCTTCAGAATAATCACAAATATTTCAATCAAAGTGTGCAACAGTCGCTTCGTTAGCGCAGTAGGCAGCGCGTCAGTCTCATAATCTGAAGGTCGTGAGTTCGATCCTCACACGGAGCAGCGGCTATGTTTTTCGTTGACTAAGGGAAGCTTTGATTACTTACGATTTTGTTACTTATATTATATGCTCACTCTTCCTTTTTCAATTTAGCGTACTGCACATTTGTGCAATAACTCTGAATCTTACAAAACATACAAACTGAAAGATCTACAATACGTGCACTCGCATGGCATACAAGTTGCTATAAATATATTTTTAGATTGGTTTGTGCAGAAAGAAAAATTAAGTAGAGTGGAAATTAATCCTCATTTTTAGCGCAGTGGGCAGCGCGTCAGTATCACAATTTCTATTTGAGCTGTATATACCTACAATACCGGCATTTAATTCCTGCACTAAAAGTGCGGGCAGCTCGAGTGTACAATACGACGAACAGCCGATTGCCACCCCTTTTCCTAGGCACGGATGTGACCACATATCCCGAAACTCATATCTAAATGTAGCTTTGATTTGCAAGCTACATGGGTCATTGATGATTCTGGCTTATTCTTTGACATGTTTTCCATGACTGTTTGTCCAACCCGGCATCGGCTGACGTCCGGTCGACTGGTGCAGGAATTATATATCTGTAATGTAATTAAACACAATTCGTCTAGTTCACACCTTAACTCTTCCATTCTAAATATTCTCCTGTTTTTGTTTTTGGTGATGTAAATACTAGTAGATAACCCTGAAGTTTCTAATATGTCTACATTGATAATAGGTTCAAGAGAATTTCTAACATAGGAATACACGACTTATCTGCTAAATGTAGTATAGATATGCATTGGTAAAATTTGCAGTTTAGCAATAAAAATATGTGTCAATTGCTTTCAATCAAGATTGGAAAACAGTACGTGCCAAAATGTAGATCTTCAGGATACTGAAAAATACTTCAACTTTGGTGTGCAACAGTCGCTTCGTTAGCGCAGTAGGCAGCGTGTCAGTCTCATAATCTGAAGGTCGTGAGTTCGATCCTCACACGGAGCAGCGGCTAAAGTTTTCGCTGACTAAGGAAAGTTTATTTGATGACTTACTTTTTTGTTATATATATTATATGCTCACTCTTCCTTAAAGGGGAACTAAAGGCTCACATATATATTAGCTTATATGAAAGTAATACACTTCAAGAATAGGATGCTGTCCTCCTTTTTCTCTTAGTGATCCCATGAGGGGAGAATTTTGTGTATTGCCACCAGCCTCAGCCAGCCCCTGGTAGCAGCCATGTTTTTCAACTGCTATCAGCTGTGACTCAAATGGGTGGCAGCCCACTTCATGTCCCCTAGCTCTGAGCAGTGTATCATAGACTGTAGTGCTCTACACACCAACTCTCTTCGAAAGTTGCATAACAACTTGTACGAGTATCAAACAGGTAAATGGTAAAATCATGAGCAGCAATTGGCTGTACAGAAAGACAGGGTAGTAGAATTATATTTCATATATTTCCTGTTGTTAAATTCAGACAAAAACAGTGGCTAGCATCACTGAATTCCTGTCCTGAAGCATGTAATTTTATGTTCCGACCACTTTGCTGATGCGTTTTATAACAGGAATAATAAATGCAGTCAGGATTACTCAACAGGATGGTTCTGTGCCATTCAGTATTTTTGTTTTCAACCCTTCTGTATTAACTGCTACAAAGCAAGCACAGAGAGAAGCTAACAGTTAAGTTTATTAGCATACAATTCTAGGTACCTAAACATGGTCATCATTAATCTGTACAATTGAAAATAGACTTTAGGATTGTGTTGGTTGTCTTTGTCTTTAATATCTAGGTCCCTTTGGCAACAACAAAAGGAAGTAACAACTCCTTAAAGGAAAAGGATAAACAAAGGGTTAATTATAACCTTGTGGCATTACACATCTAGATCCCAGGACACAGAAGTTAGTCAACGCAGGAAATAGCTATCAGTACTTGGAACATCAATCATTTCCTTTAGTATTTGTGTAGGTAACATGAAAGAAAACAGTTTTTGTAGAACAGCTAGCTTCAAGTAAAATCAAATACTGAAAATCTGGATGATTGGTGAGGTACATACTAGTATTGTTTTTATTCAACCCTTCCTTCATAGTCACACAGGTATCCAATTTATTTGCATATGACAGATGTTGAGCTATGTTCATGAATTTCCAAATAACCTTATGATTTGCTGTCCCCCAAGTCCCCTTTTCTAAGTAATCCTGACTGTAGTTTGTGATTCCTTACATAATACGCATCAGGGAAGTGGTCTGAACATAGAACTGCATACTTCAAGACAGGTGGATTTACAAGTTTCAGTGACTGCTAGCCACTGTTTTTGTCTGAATTTAACAACAGGAAATATATGAAAAATAACTCTACCACCCTGTCTTTTTGTACAGCCAATTGCTGCTCATGATTTTACCATTTACCTGTTTGATACTCATACAAGTTGTTATGCAACTTTCGAAGAGAGTTGGTGTGTAGAGCACTACAGTCTATGATACACTGCTCAGAGCTAGGGGACATGAAGTGGGCTGCCACCCATTTGAGTCACAGCTGATAGCAGTTGAAAAACATGGCTGCTACCAGGGGCTGCTAGGGGCTGGCTGAGGCTGGTGGCAATACACAAAATTCTCCCCTCATGGGATCACTAAGAGAAAAAGGAGGACAGCATCCTATTCTTGAAGTGTATTACTTTCATATATGCTTATATGTATGGGAGCCTTTAGTTCCTCTTTAACTCCTTTTTCAATTTAGCATACTGCACATTTGTGCAATAACTCTGTATCGTACAAAACATACAAACATGAAGATCTACAATAGGTGCACTTGCATGGCATACAAGTGTTTCTTTTACACGGAGTTCAATAAAAGTCGCTAAGATATCTTTAGATTGGTTTGTGCAGAAAGAAAAAATTAGTAGTGTGGACATTTCTCCTCTTTGTTATCGCAGTGGGCAGCGCGTCAGTCTCATAATTCCTATTTGAGCTGAATATACCTACAATACCGGCTTTTGATTTCTGCACTAAATGTGCGGGCAGCCCGAGCGTAAAACACAACGAACAGCCGATTGCCACCCTTTTCCTATGCACGGATGTGACCACATATCCCGGACCTCACATCCAAATGTAGCTTTGATTGGCAAGCTACATGGGTCATTGATGATTCTGGCTTATTTTTTGACATGTTTTCCATGAGCGTTTGTCCAAACCGGCACTGGCAAACGCCCGGTCGTTTTGTGCAGGAATTAAATATATGCACTGTAACTAAAGATAAGTTCGTCTAGTTCCCTACTAACCTCCTCCATTCTAATTCTTCACTTTGTTGTTGTTGTTGTTTTAGATAAATAACTTATGATTTTCAAAAATGCCTACATTGATGATAGGTTCAAAAAAGAATTTCCAACGTGGGCATTTCTTATGTGGGCATACACAGCTTATCAGCCAAACGTAGTACATATATGTATTAGTAAAATTTGCAGTTTTGCGTACTAATTTTCTAAGACAATATGTCAAATGCTTTCAATCAAGATTTGAAAACATAACGCGCCTCAATGTGCAAGATCTTCAGAAGTCTGACAAATATTTCAATCCATTGTTGTTCAACAGCCGCTTCGTTAGCGCAGTAGGCAGCGCGTCAGTCTCATAATCTGAAGGTCGTGAGTTCGATCCTCACACGGAGCAGCGGCTTACATTTTTAACTATTCCTTCGTTCCTTTTATTTAAAGTTTAAATACTGCACATTCGTGCAATAACCACAACTGTTTCTTAGACAACAGACAGTCCTAAAGAGATGCAATGGGTACACTGTCAATTCGCTCGCTAAGTACAGGAATAGAACATCCGTCCATTGAATGTCTTCATGCATTGAACAGATCTGGATTCACCATTACCTTTCAATGTAACAATGTTTCACTGCACTTTGTATACTTCCCCTATACTTCATTTAAACATTATTAAACTTTCTTGTTATTTCAGGCGTAATTCCTCGACAAACCTGTTTTCTTGCACGAATATAAAAACTCTGGTCGTGAGTTCGATCGCCACACGGAGCATCGGCTTTATTTATCACTGTCTAGAAATTCTTTTGATTATTTTCTTTTTTGTGAATATTTTCAGATCTCTTGTAATTTTCTTATAATAACTGACTCAACGAGTATGTTTTTCTTACATTCGCTTTTTATTTGGCGAATAGAATAGAAAAGATTTATATACATGCCACTGATGTGTTTCCCAGCTCGATGCCAGAGATGTGTCATCACCTCAAAATGTACACATATATAGAATGTTTCCCCAGAAGTATATGAAATATATCTTGCGACACGTTTCGTACATTTTCGGTATATTATACTGTTTAATCTCCAAAGACTTGATCTAATTGTACATTTCACGTTCAATGAATTGAAAATACGGGCATTGCCTTATGATATGATGAGCATCTTCAATGATCTCCAGATCAAACCATTCACATATTTCGTCTCTCTGTCTCTCCTTTGAACCAAAATTGCGTGTTTGGTTTAAGAATGTGATTGCATACTTTAGTTAATTAGATTAAAAGAGATATGACACCCTCAGTTCAGAAATGGAACATATCATCTCGAACTAAATCCGTGACTAGAAGCTGCTTCACAGTCAACAGCCGCTTCGTTAGCGCAGTAGGCAGCGCGTCAGTCTCATAATCTGAAGGTCGTGAGTTCGATCCTCACACGGAGCAGCGGCTTTATTTTTACCTGTCCGGCAAAATTTCCAAAATACAGTCATATACTTGTATTTTAGTATCACCAATCTCATCCAGGGGCGCTTAGAATACGCACCATTTTCTTTAAAGGAACCAAAATGCCCTATGGTAGGGCAGGGTACGAGACTAAAGGATGGGTTCAAAGAAAAGCTGAGTATTTTAGTCTCACCCATTTCACTTAGGGGCGCTTTGAATATGCACTTGATCTGATTGTACATTTCACGTCCAATGCATTCAAAATACGGGCATTGCATGATGATATGATGAGCATCTTCAATGATCCCCAGATTAAAGCATTCACATAGTTCGTCCCTCTTTCTCTCCTTAGAACAAAAGTGTGTGTTTGGTTTAAGAATGTGATGACATACTTTAGTTAAATCGACTAAAAGAGCTATGGCACCCTCATTTAAACAACAGAACATATCTTGTCGTACTGAATCCGAGAGTGAGCAAGCAACAGCCGCTTCGTTAGCGCAGTAGGCAGCGCGTCAGTCTCATAATCTGAAGGTCGTGAGTTCGATCCTCACACGGAGCAGCGGCTTTCATTTTCGCTGTCCAGCCTTAATTTTCTATTTACAAATTACAAAGTAGTGAATTGAAATGTATGTTTAATGCTCGCGCCCAAGCCTGAAATCACACATATACAAATATTTCAAACGAAAAACCTTAAGTACATTACATCTCATAAGTGCAAAAGAAAAGATCAAGGATATATTCGGAAACGACTAATTAACTTACGAAACAGAAACCGATAAAACTGGCTTGACACCTGTCACATTTTACACAACCGGGGAATAAAAATCAAAACTTTTTTTTCTCCAAAACGCCATTTTTTAGTAAAGGTTGATATAAACGTTACAGAGACATAGCCACAAAGTTATTAAAGAACTTAACCTTGTATTACCAATAGTACATGCATATTGAAACATTATCTCTGTCGTCCGGTGATTACTTTGTCATACAAGCCACTGATGTGTTTCCCAGCTATACGCCAGAGTTGTATCATCCCCTCAAAATGTACACCTATAGGATATTTCCCCAGAAGGATATGCACTACATCTTGCGACACGTCTGTAACAACTGCTTATGTAATAATCACGGTTTATGTAATATTAACCGCTTGCGTAATAAAAAATCAACTGCTTATGTAATAACAACCGCTTGCGTAATAAAAAATTAACCGCTTGTGTAACACAACCGCTTGCGTAATAAAAAATTAACCGCTTATGTAGCACCAACTTCTTTATGTAATACACAAAATCTGCTTATGTAATAATAAACCAAATATTGAAAGAAAATAAGTTTTGTTATGGGTGTGCAATGCACAAATAAAGGACCTGCCGTTTTCAACTGCATACATGTATTAGTATCATGGAAGCAGGCACAGACGGAAAGGAGTTGTAGGTAAGCTTGTATTTATTTTATTTGATACGGGGTATTTAATTTAGTTTTGCCTTAGAAGACCAAACACTTTTCATAATCCAAGGTTTTGCTCAACATACCTGACCCTGTTGAAAAATGATTGGCTAAAATTCTTGCCTGTATTTACTCTTCCGTGTTTCTGATTTTAAATATATTTTTCTTTTTCTAAAATGAATTTGGCCCTACTCCGTGGGGCATTGCTGTGTTAGTTATTCATCCATGACATAGAATAACTAACACAGCAATGCCCCACGGAGTAGGGCCAAATTCATTGTAGAAAAAGAAAAATATATTTAAAATCAGAAACACAGAAGAGTAAATACAGGCAAGAATTTTAGCCAATCATTTTTCAACAGGGTCAGGGGTGGTCCTGATCCCAGATCAATGATGATGATGATGAATGACACTGAATGTGGATGATGATGATGATGTGGATGATGCATGTATTATGATACTGGTTAATACATGATAGAGGTGATTTAAATAATGCAGGAAAAATAAGTTGTAAGTTGTTGTGTGTTTTTTTTTCGATTGGTCATGGATGACTGGTAAATGGATATCATCGTTCAGTTCTCATTGTGAACATTTGATGTTCAACGGGGGGGGGGGGGGGGGATGTTCCAGCAAAACAGGTATTAACATCTGGTACTGATAGATGTTTAATTCACAACTCAAAATAATGGTAATTAGTTGTGTTTTTATCAATTATTCATGGATGACTGGTTGAATATTACATAAGCCGTGATTATTACATAAGCAGTTGTTACAGTCGTTTAACTTTTTGTGTTATTACATAAGCAGTCAATTTTTTATTACGCAAGCGGTTAATATTACATAAGCCGTGATTATTACATAAGCAGTTGTTACACACGTCCGATATATTTTCGATATACTATACTCTTCAATCTCCAAAGGCTTGATCTCACTTGTACATTTCACGTCCAATGCATTCAAAATACGGGCATTGCATGATGATATGATGAGCATCTTCAATGATCCCCAGATCACACCATTCTCATATTTTGTCTCTCTGTCTCTCCTTAGAACCATTCTCTCCCAAGAACCAAACGTGTGTGTTTGGTTTAAGAATGTGATTGCATACTTTAGTTAAATACATATAGATTAAAAGAGGTATGACACCCTCAATTCAAAAATAGAACATATCATCTCGAAGTAAATCCGTGACTAGAAGCTGCTTCACAGTCAACAGCCGCTTCGTTAGCGCAGTAGGCAGCGCGTCAGTCTCATAATCTGAAGGTCGTGAGTTCGATCCTCACACGGAGCAGCGGCTTTCATTTTCGCTGTCCAGCCTTAATTTTCTATTTACAAATTACAAAGTAGTGAATTGAAATGTATGTTTAATGCTCGCGCCCAAACCTGAAATCACACATATACAAATATTTCAAACGAAAAACCTTAAGTACATTACATCTCATAAGTGCAAAAGAAAAGATCAAGGATATATTCGGAAACGACTAATTAACTTACGAAACAGAAACCGATAAAACTGGCTTGACACCTGTCACATTTTACACAACCAGGGAATAAAAATCAAAACTTTTTTTCTCCAAAACGCCAGTTTTTAGTAAAGGTTGATATAAACGTTACAGAGACATAGCCACAAAGTTATTAAAGAACTTAACCTTGTATTACCAATAGTACATGTATATTGAAACATTATCTCTGTCGTCCGGTGATTACTTTGTCATACAAGCCACTGATGTGTTTCCCAGCTATAAGCCAGAGTTGTGTCCCAGAAGTACATGCACTACATCTTGCGACACGGCCGGTATATTTTCGATATACTATACTCTTCAATCTCCAAAGACTTGATCTCATTGTACATTTCACGTCCAATGCATTGCAAATACGGGCATTGCATGATGATATGATGAGTATCTTCAATGATCCCCAGATCAAACCATTCACTATTTGTGTCTCTCTGTCGCTCCTTAGAACCATTCTCTCCCAAGAACCAAACTTGTGTGTTTGGTTTAAGAATGTGATTGCACACTTTAGTTAAATACATATAGATTAAAAAAGGTATGACACCCTCAATTCAAAAATAGAACATATTAGTCCAGTCAATCTACGCTGAAAATGGCCTAACCTAGAACAAATTGCTACAGAAGGTTTTTTTGCTTTGACTGGTTAATTGGACCTAGCTGAACATTATATCAAAAGTTTCCCGAAAGTTACCCCCCCTAAGGACCCTAATTTGCATATTTTCACCTAAAAATGGCCAAAAACATATGATTTTGGGGATTTCTTCAGCATTTTTTTGTTTTTGAGAGTTGAACCTCCAATGTTGGTATGTATGTACTACAGATGTTGTTTGACATTGCTATGAAAAAATATTTTCCGAAAATGTATCCTAGTGGTCAAATTTGGGACAAAAATGTTTAGAAAGTGCTAAAAACGGACATTTTTTGCAACGTTGCTGACGAAAGAAGCCACCCTACAGACTCAAAAAAGATTTTAACACCAAGGTTTAAGATTAGAAAACTGCCCTAGATTGTACTAATCCCCAAAAAACTAATATCGGTATAACTTGGTACCACTTTGGGGGACCACCAATAACCCTTATATTTTGAAAGCCCTTGAACCCCTTTTTATGCCAAATTGGACAATTCACTGATTTCAGGGCCTTGTATTTCCTGAACTAACCATCATATAGCAGTGATATCATTAGGTCTCAATGAGTGTGTTAAATAGATGCTGCAGAAAGAAATATTTATTTAAATATTGACCCTTTGGTCAAACAAAGTCATTTGAAAATGGCCATTTGACCTTCGCTAAGGAGAGTTTTGGTTATTCACATCACATATTTCAGGGCCTTGCATTTTTTGGACTAACAAGCATATAGCAACTGAATCTTCAGGTCTGAATCAGTATGTTACATAAATGCTGTAAAAAGAAAATATAATTGTGATATTGACCCTTTGGTCAAATAAGGTCATTTGAAAATGGCCATTTGACCTTTGATAAGGAGCGTTTTGGTATTTTGCATCAGTTGGGGGGAGGGATTGCGTAAATTGGTACCAGTTGGGGGGACTGCATATTACCCTTGTATTTTGAAAGCCCATGAACCCCTCAAGTACCTGCTTGATGGACGTGCAGCTGGTAGCTGTTTTGAGATATTGAGCTCCCAAGGTACTAGTACCGGGTATGTATGCCAAGTTGGACAATTCACAGATTTCAGGGCCTTGTATTTCCTGAACTAACAGGCATATAGTTGCTAAATCCTTGGGTCTGAAGATGTTTGTTACATAGATGCTGCAGAAAGAAAACACAATTTTACTATTGACCCTTTGGTCAAATAACGTCATTTAAAATGACCATTTGACCTTTGCTAAAGGGAGTTCTGGTTATTCACATCACAGATTTTAGGACCTTGTATTTTTCGACGTAATCAATAATCATACAGCATCCTCAGGTCTGAACAAGTTTGTTACATTGATGTCGTAAAAAGACAATTTGATTTAAATATTGACCCTTTGGTCAAATACGGTCATTTGAATATGGTCTTTTTACCTTAGAGAAGGAGCTAATTGCTCTAAATGTACCGTGCCAACATTTAATTCCTGCATTAAATGCATGGGCAGCCTGTGCACAACACAATACACAACTGTACCCCTGATTGCCACCCACTTTCCTGGGCATGGATGACCTCACAACTGAAAGTAGCTTTGAATCACAAGCTACGTTGGTCAATGATGTCCTTGGCTTACTTTTTGACATGTTATCCATGGGTATTTGTACAACCAGGCACTTGCAGACATCCGCTTGATTGCTGCAGGAATTGAATCTCTGCAGTACTTAACCCTAGATAAACAATATTTTCAGGGCAATGCAAGTATACAATAGGCATAATGTATAGGGGTAGTCAAAAAGGGTTATTTGAAAGTACCTGTTTAATCATAAAAAGATACATTTTGGCTATTCTCTCAGTTTATGCAGATCAATATCTTACAACTTACTATAGCAGTTTTTTGAGGGCTATATCTAAAAGCATGCTGTATAATGAAGTATGTTTTTTTCTGGTCATTCTTCTTATCAAAAATAAAATTTGAAAGTGACTCCATGGGCTGGATCCAAATTTTTGACCAATTGGTCGCATTCAGCGAGTCGGCAAATGAACCTATTTTGGAAGCACTTGATCATCATTTCAATTTTTGGACAAAGTAGTTTGGTATCAGAACTTTTAACAGGTACCATGATACATTATGTGAGGGTATAAACAGTATCAAATATATAATACATCTAAGACATATTGATCTGCAAAAACTGATAAAATCAACCGAAACATATTTATCATGGTGAAACAGGTACTTTCAGATGGCCTTATTTGACTAAAAATTGTCATGAAAGGGCCATCTCCCCTGGCAGTATCCCTACTCTATACTTGCATAGCTCTGAAATAGATTTTAAGTACATTTTGAGAAATTGGCCATTGAAAATTGAAAAAATACTAGTACCGTATTACCCCGCGTACGACCCGCACCCCCTAGATAATACGCACCCCGTCACCAAGTCCCTCTCCTTATGTAAAATACAATTCCCCATTTATAATACGCAGGGGGAGTTGGCCGCCCATTAAGTGCAGAGAGCTATATGTCTGCCCTGGTCTTTCAGCTGAGAGGAGCGAGTCTAGGACAAATAAACAAGACACAATTACAATTTGATAAGGGTTTGTGATGGTAAATTGTAATTGATACTGATTTGTGCCCATTTGTTGACATCACTCGTCAAAAGAGCAGACAACAGCTCGTGCCAAATCTGCTCCCCTGGTTTATCCATATCAATTTCAATTCACCCTCCCGAGGCCCTTTTATCCCCTAATTATTACGTAATCAAAATCCAAATATGGATGGATATGCCGTACTTTCCTCCCTGGGGTACATAAATGGTGTTTTCCAACCCTGCCCCACATGTCCCCGCACCCGTGGCATCGATGTGAAAATGTTCTGGTTTATGTACCTGTTGATAACACGCACCCCCTCCTTGACATAGGTGCTGCACTGTATAAAAGTGTGGGGTGTACGCGGGGTAATACGGTAACCAAAATGCGCCGTATCTAAGTTCAAATGGCCATTTTTAATTGACCTTGTTTGACCAAAGGGTCAATATTATAATTATATTTTATGTTTACATCATCTTTGTAACATACTGATTCAGGCCTGAGGATTTAATTGCTATATGCTTGTTAGTTCAGAAAATACAAGGCCCTGAAATCTGATGTGAACAATCGAAACTCTCCTTAAGGAAGGTCAAATGACCATTTTCAAATGACCTTGTTTGACCAACGGGCTAATATTAAAATAAATATTTCTTTCTGCAGCATCTATGTAACATACTCATTGAGACCTAATGATATCACTGCTATATGATGGTTATTTCAGGAAATACAAGGCCCTGAAATCATTGAATTGTCCAATTTGGCATAAAAAAGGGACATTACAAGAACCTTGGGTGGTCAATATCTCAAAATAGCTACCAGATGCAGATGTCCATCATGCAGGGACTTGAAGAGGGGTTCCAGGGCTTTCAAAATATAAGGGTTATTGGTGGTCCCCCCAAATGGTACCAAGTTATGCGGTCCCCCAAACTGGTACCAAATAACCAAAACACTCCTTATCTAAGATCATATGGCCATTTTCAAATGACCTTATTTGATCAAAGGGTCAATATTAAAATGATATTTTCTTTTTACAGCATCTATATAACATACTTATTCAGATCTGAGGATTTAACTCCTGGGTGATTGTTATGTCAGGAAATACAAGGCCCTAAAATCATTGATGTGAATAACCAAACGGTTCTGATTGGAGGTCAGATGGCCATTTTCAAATGACCATATTTGACCAAACGGTCAATATTACAATTATGTTTTCTGTTTACAGCATCTATATAACATACTTATTCAGACCTGTAAATTCAACTGATGTGTGATTGTTAGTTGATTGAAATACAAGGCCCTGAAATCTGTGAATTGTCCAATTTGGCATATTGGCCATTTTGAATTTATGCAAATTAGGGCCCTTAGAGGGGGTAACTTTCGGGAAACTTTTGATATGATGTTCAGTCAGGTCCAATGAACCAGTCAAAGCAAAAAAACTTTCTGTAGCAATTTGTTCTAGGTATTTCATAATTTGACTGGACTATATCTTCTCGAAGTAAATCCGTAACTAGAAGCTGCTTCGCTGTCAACAGCCGCTTCGTTAGCGCAGTAGGCAGCGCGTCAGTCTCATAATCTGAAGGTCGTGAGTTCGATCCTCACCCGGAGCAGCGGCTTTCATTTTACATGTCCAGCAAAATTTCCAATATATAAGGAATTTAAAACACTTTTTACAAACTAGGTAAATGAATTCAGCGTTAAGCCCCTTTTACACTATGCTGGCAACTTGCTCGCAACGTGGTGGCAAAAGATGGTTGCGGGGGATTGCCACCACATTTTCACCCCCATAATTTTCTATTGAATCAAGTTTGTACAATGTATCTTTTATATCGAAGATATAGTCAATAAATACTTACTAACTCACTTATTGCCCCCCGTCGCCAATGGTCGCCAGTACGTTGCCAGTAAAATTTCTGCTAGTGTAAAAGGGGCTTAAGATAGAAGAGTTGAATTGATTTAAACACAATATTTAGTTAATATAATTATCGTTTTTATGCTCATTGTTTCACAGTTCAGATTAGGCTTTATGGGTCTTCCTCTTCCCGTTTTCCTATTACAGGGAAATTATGGTTAAAGGCCAAAAATAGACAAAGATCAAAATATTAGAATTCCTTGATCATTTTCACCCTCAGTCCAAAAATAGAACATATCTTCTCAAACTATACTTTTGACTAGAAGCTGCAGCGCGTCAGTCTCATAATCTGAAGGTCGTGAGTTCGATCCTCACACGGAGCAGCGGCTTACCTTTTACCTGTCCAGCAAAATTTTCAATATATATTCATAGCTTTTTACCCACCTTTTTACACGGTGAAATAATACATTAATTAATAAACATATAGGGATCAGAAGAAAGAGTTAGTTTAACATTGACCAAGTGCGCAAAGATAAATGTTAGGACAAGAAAGGACTTGCATTTTTTTTCCATGCCATCCCTGCTTTTTAAGGACTTCAACACGGATGCAAGTTAGTGTATTACCTGATATCTTACACATGCCGGGGGTCTCTGATCTGGCATCAGCGTGAGGTCACGAGGGAACACGGATCAATCGGGGCTGCCGTGTCATTTGCATTACAGAGATTCTGTGCGCCAGCAACCGCAAAGCACGACTTTTGGGCTATTTCCAGGTTGACTGGCTGGTTTCATAACCCTTTTTTTTTATTTACCTAAGCTGATATAGACCATTCCCGCTTTATTACGTTGGGTTCCACATTTTAATGCTGACGATATCTAAACTAGACGCGTGCATCTTCATTTGCAAATGCTTAGAAGTCATACATTTGTTATTTGTTTATGTCTACAAGGTAAATGAATTCAACGTTAGATAAAGGAGTTGAATAGATTCAAAAACTATTTTAGTAATAAATTAATATATCGTTTTATGCTCATTGTAGCACAGTTCAGATGAGAATGTATGGGTCTTTCTCTTCCCGTTTCCATATTACAGGGAGACTATGGTAAAAAGCCAAAAATAGACAAAGATCAAAATATTAGAATTCCTTGATTATTTTCATTTCATAGTAGAGCAGGATATAGTACTGGACGAAAGAACATGTTCAAAGATAAATTGATTATTTTAGTATCACCAACCTCATCCAGGGGGCGATTTGAATAAGCACCATTGTCCTTAAAGGAACCAAAATACCCTAGGGTAGGGCAGGGTACTAGACTAAAGAACGGGTTCAAAGATAAATAGTTTTTTTAGTATCACCAACAACACATAGGGGGCGCTTTGAATTTGCACTATTGTCCTTAAAGGAACCTAAATGCACTGTAAAACCTGTCTAATATTCCAAGGTCTACCTGTCCTCTTAACGGTGCTTAAACATGCACCATTTTCTTTAAAGCTTAGATGAATAAAAACAAGTGGATATGAAACCAGCCGGTC
>OZ012689.1:4748595-4796095 GCA_963942565.1 Maea johnstoni | reverse complement strand
CAGAGAATAAGAGTATTTCATATCAAAAATAAATAATTTTAAGAGGATAACTGAAAATGACATACAATTCACCGTATTTTGGTCACATTTTGATTTTGTATAAGAAACTGATAATGATATCTTATTACACATAGCTGACATTTCTTATAGCTAGTACAAAGAACTGAACAGTCAAAGTGAATATCAGTGAGAAAATATGCTTTCATGAGAAAATTTAGTGTGTTAAAATGAAAATGTCATTAATACATTCATTCAATGACGAAAACACCAATAAGAGATTTACAGGGTAAAAAAGACACTTCTGTGTCTTGAGTACAGGAGTTGGTCTTTATACCAATGGTATCTCTAACAGGTGCAATAGTCTCTATAGATGCTTCACCTCTATAGATGCTTCCATAGTCTTAGCCAGCAGAGTGTCAGGGCATCATTTTGACACCCAAATTCTCTAAAATCACCCTTCAGGACTCCCAAAATTGTAATCTGAGTATATTGTGTTCTCTCTTGAAAAATATGACATCCAAAAATTTCACAATTCCGAATTTTGGGCATAGAGTTTCTTAATCCTGGCTAAGACCCTGGATGCTTGGATTAATTCCAGCGCAGGATTCCGAGAGTTGCAGTATGGATGTGATTATAGTATAAGCTGATCCCCCTCCATTCCTCCTCCTCCGCCTCCCCCCATACCCTTCAGGGCATTGTCAAGCTTGTTCTCTTCAGCAAGTGCCTTGAAATGCTGAAACACAAATAAAATAAAACATGAGTATCATAGTAAAATATATATTTTTTAAATCCAGACATAAGTAATGGCAAATATGAACATTATTGTAAAATCTGATTTTTTCAACAGACGTCTTGAAATGCTGAAACGCAAATAAAATAAAGCATATGAGTATATGAGTAAAATCTTTTTGAACGAATTGATTTGAAATGCAGACACAAATAATGGCAAACATGAGCATTATGGTAAAATCTGATTTTTCCAACCAATGTCTTGAAATGCTGAAACAGAAATAAAAACTTTTGAGTAATAAGGAAAATTTGCAGCCAAATGCTTGTATTAGAATTAAAGGCTAACAGTGTTAGAGTGAAATTGTATTTTTTTTTAGTCTGAAATGAAAGAATCATAATTCATTTATGAATAGACAGATATCAAACTATAAAAATAAGATTTTTTGTATTTATTAAGGGGTTAAGATGTCTTCTATGATGTCAAACACTAACAAGTTAATTTTGAGAAACAAAAGGTAAGTTGGATAAATCAGTTATCATACACAAACTCATACACTGAATCAATTAGTACAACACAAATATCAAGGTGGCCTTAACATACATTACATCAATTAAAATAGAATGCAACAATTAAGAAATCTAACAATATGAATTTCATTCATGAATAGCTGAGATGATCATTTCAATTAGTACCAGACAATGATCAAGACCACTTGATATACTATTGCATTTCATTTATTTACATTAAAATCAATGTGCATTTCACTTATGGAAATATAACTACATGTACTAAGACATGCAACAGTATTATGAACGGAGGATGCATTTTACATTAACATCAATGTGTATTTCATATATGGAAATACCACTACATGTATCAAGACATGAGAAATAAGCAATACTGATATGCGTATCATCACTGCTGCAACTGCATTGTAAATGGAGGATATATTTCATTAAAATATTTGCATTAACATCAATGTGCTTTTCAATTATGGAAATACAACTACATGTATTTAGACATGAGAAATAATTAAGCATTACTGATATTGATATCCTCAATGCTGCAACAGTATTGTAAATGTAGGATGTATTTTACTTATTTGCATTGACATCAATGTGCTTTTCAATTATGGAAATACAACTACATGTTTTTAGACATGAGAAATAAGTATTACTGATATTGATATCCTCAATGCTGCAACAGTATTGTAAATGTAGGATGTATTTTACTTATTTGCATTGACATCAATGTGCTTTTCATTTATGGAAATACAACTACATGTTTTAAGACATGAGAAGTAAGCAATATAGATATTCTTATCATCAGTGCTGCAACAGTATTGCACATGGAGGATGAATTCCACTTATTAACATCAACGTGCATTTCATTTATAAAATACTAGTACAACTACATGTACTAAGACATGAGAAATAAGTATTACTCATATCATCAGTGCTGCAACAGTATTGTAAATGGAGAATGCCTAAAGGAAGTCGGTGCTGCTATTGTATTAGCCAGCCATGTTATTATTACGTGACCTTTTGTATTTTGCTTTAAGTTTCGCCGTCGGGAAACTTGTTGGCAACTTTGGCGAGTGCATGACCTCCCCCCAGAGCAGATTGTTCTACACGATTATGTCGCAATCACGCGCATCCTCAGGTGTGTCGCCATTGGCAACCACATCATCTATCGTCAGCATCCCGAGTTGCCAGCTGCGCCACACCCGTCTTGTGTGTGATGAAAGAGGAGTGGTCACATGACCTTCCATCCTCCTCCTTCTCTACCTCCTCTCCCCCTCCTTAACCTTTTCATGACTAAAATCCGCCCAACAATTTTGTAGGTATTTTTCTAACAAATGTTTTGAGAAATATTTACTCAAGACATGTTAATCGAAATCTGACAAATAAAACCATTTTTATGAAAGAGTGGTCACATGACATACCTCTCCTCCTCCTTTACCCTTTTATTACTAAAATCATCCTCACAAATTTGTTGGTATTTTCTTACAAATGCATCCTTTTTGAAAAATATTTGATTATTTTCTTAACCCTTCCAATGCTGAGGCTACTTTCGTCCTAAGTACAACGACTTTTGAAAACCGTCTGAAACCCTTTCATGTTGGTATTCATTGGATAGCACTCGTCGAGTACTCCAAGATGAGTACCCATATGCCAGGGTTTCAGTCATTACTTCTCTTTTTGCATCATTTGCATCATTTTGTATTGGCATTAATTTTAAATTTGGCAAAATTAGCTAACAGCAACATAAGGGTTAACAATTTTGTTGATTTTTTTTCTAACAAACACATCTTTTGAAAGATATTTGCTCAAGAAGTATTAATCAAAATCTGAC
Source organism: Maea johnstoni (assembly GCA_963942565.1). NCBI lineage: Eukaryota > Metazoa > Annelida > Polychaeta > Spionida > Magelonidae > Maea > Maea johnstoni. The sequence goes on along the minus strand of OZ012689.1, from coordinate 4,793,010 downwards.
CAATAAAAGAGGAGTGGTCACATGATCTTCCCTGCACCTCCTGAATTTTTGTCAATCGTCAATAGTGGTTCTCAGAAGTGTTCTTAACCCATCAATGCTCATAGCAGCCAAAAGCAGCCTAACAAATTTGATGAAGTTTTGCATGCAAAAGCATAGTTAGCAAAATATTTGATGGAGAAATGTTAATGAAAACATTACCAACAAGTGTCCTTCAAATAATCTTTAAAATCATTCCTAATTCCAAAGTTATTATCAAAAATATCATAGATCCAGACGACAATTTCTATAGGAACTCTCAAGCATTAATGGGTTAACCACATGATCTCCCAGGCACTCATAGTATGAATGGGCTAATGTAGATTATGTATAGGTTAGAGGATGGAAAGAGTGTTTTATGGGAATTAAAGCACGAGCGCAGCGAGTTGCTTTAATGACCATAAAACATGAGTGAAATCCTCTAACACATTTAGCACAAAGCGTCCATAAACTCATTAAGCTCTTCCGAACAGTGGGACCCTTTTCAATCTTGCTCATCTGGAGTTCAGGGTTGGGCTGACCACTACAGGGGTCCTTCAATCTAGCCATTAATGAAACAGAAACAATACAAGTCTTATCAGCAATCAACCTGCACACATACTAAACCTTCAGTTCGGATAAGGATAAACCAGGATAAGCTAAACAAAAATACCAACATTCTAGAGGAAAGACAATTCAAGGTTTACCAATGCCCATGCATAAAACACATGTTTCCACTCAGAAATCACATTTCACAGCCTTGTAATGTTTATTGGAGGGAATTGATCAGTCAGTCTGATCATCTCTTAAATTACAAATACCAAGCTGGGGAATGATATTTTGGTGACTGAAGACTAGTGTATCATGCATGAAACTTGATGAGGCCTTTAATTCTGTTCTTTTGAATTTTGGTATTTCTGTTTGCCTTATCCTCAGTTAGTCTACACTGATGGTGTAGTCCATCAGGACCAGCAGCTATCAGAAGCCAGCTTGTCATCTACTGGGGCTCATCATCACTGCAGGTGGTATCTATGGGATGCCTCTCAGAGCCCCTTTGTATTACTATGACTTTCCATAGTAATACAAAGGGGCAATGTGGATTCTCATAGAGCACTCCTTGCAGTATTTTATGAGAAATAGAGCACGGCAATGCTGGCTTCTGATTGGTCCAAACCGCCTAGCTGTGTGCTAAGTGTAACTAGCCAAGACTTTGTGAATGGTTTTGTTGTGGCAGCTTACTGTGTGCGAATGTCTATAGGAAATATTTCTATAGTGTTATATAATAGTCAGGGTTCATTCTTGGTAGATACACACACACATGGGGCTCAGAAACTGGCCACAATTACAAGATGAGAAAGATGGTGCTACACACAACAGGAAAAAGCACTAGGACAATCTCAATCTCTTATCCCTTGGGATGCTGTGTCATTTTTTGTCCAAAGCACAATATTACAAAAAATATTTAACATTATTCTTGATATTTTTCAAAAGATCTTGTTTTGTCCAGATTAGCCACCAGCAGTGAAAGGGTTAGTCTTCATATTCTTATAGAAGAAACTCACATTGAAATCAAATTTCAGTGTGATATATGTATCTCGTCTCATGGTAACATCACTAGGATACAAAGACCAATGGGGGCTCTCATATCGTTTACACTACAGATAAAGTTGTGCACCAACATGCGCAGAACAGAACGAAACTTTTGGGCCAATAATTATTCGCCGCAGCCAGGTAGTTCAGGGAGACCTGCCGTTTTCGTATCCTGTGGATCGACATCCGTGGAAATACTAACTTCATTTTTGAGTTAATCTCCGAGATGTCTGGACACTTGGGAATTCTCCGAGTATGAATGGACAAGCACAAAACAAAATTTCTTTCACCGCAAATGCAAAGTCCATCTCGGGATAATTACATGCGAGGGAAACAGGCTTAGCTGTTTTCAATCCCGGATAAAACCATGGTTCAGCGAGCTAAACGGTAAAGCGGCTCAGGGGTCAGGTCTTGACCCGGGAAAGACGGTTTTGCGACCTCCGGTAGAATCTCTGAGTTGCTTGACAATGTAGGGAACCCAGAAAGACAGTTTCAGAGGGCTGGCCAGAGTCGTTATTTAATCCATTCACACTTAGATCTCCACTAAAACCTAATGTCTGCTACTTTCATACTTTTGAAAATAACTTGAGAACAAAGTGAAAGTTAACAAAATATTTGAAGGAGAGTTGTAGTTTGATTTCTGATAAACATTTCTCCTTCAAATGTTTTCAAGAAAATGCATTTGTAAGTAATATATTTTCAAGTTTGTCAGGCCTGTTTTGGTTGCTCTGAGTGTAAATGAATTAAGTAGGATGAGAATGTAGGAAGATTGAACTTATTTGCATCTGGAGTGGACACATGGCCGAAAGAAAAAAACTAAAAGCATTGAAAAATCATAATAAAGAGATAGATGTGAGAATATTTGATATGGTTGCTAAACTCTTCAGCAGGGTTCGACATTCCCAGGGGCCCGGGGGCATATGCCCCTAGATTTTGCTGTGGGCTCCTAGATTTTTCAGTCTAGGGGCCCAGAATAGTATGAAAAATAACCAGAAATCCTGTTTTTGACCACTATTTTTTATTGAAAGACCTTTTCGGGCCCCAAGTCTGAAATCTAAGTGTCAGACCCTGTTATCAAGACGTTGTTTTGTTATCAATGTAGTTCCATGTATTGAGTGTATACTCAAAACACATTGGCAGTTGTTGTGCCCCATACTTAGAATAGCAATTAAAATATATTGTCAGTAACCCTAATGGTAGGCAGGCTTTTGAAAATTTAAAACAAAAATGTACCTCATTATTTTATAATTATTTGATACATAATTCAATTTCAGAGATAATTATTATAAGCAATATTCAAATTTTTGGTGGGCAAGTTTAGTTTCTTATTGGGCAAGTAAAAATGTATTCACTTGCCCAACAGGGCAAACTAACCCCAAAGAAGTATCCAGTCCCTGTCCTTTGAGGGTAGGATAACATAGGGCATAGAAAAAAAAGTTGGTTCCCTGTAAAGGTCCAAAAAGAAATAGGGTAGGAAGGTCAGTAAATATATCTTTTCAGATAATATTTTTGTTTTATTTCTTTTATGCACTTTTTATGTTGATTGGGAATTGGGAGGGCAGAAAAAACTTTAAGGTAGCGATTTTTCTGAGTAAAAACTTGTTAGGATAGGTCTACAGGAAACAAACAACTTTCTTTTTAGGCCTAGCCAGTTCCTCACCCTCCCTCATCCCTACAATCACATTTTCTTTTTTCAATTACATTTATTTCTGGCTGTATTTGTTGAAATCCAACAGCTGTAGATGAAATTGAGTCGAGTCCTTATCGAATTATGGCCAATTTAATTCCCGCGATAACCCAATTGAATGTTTCCAGCGCAGCGTCTTCATCAGAGCAGAGCAAACAGAAATGTCCCACATTCCCGTGCCCTGGGTGGAAATTCCTTCGCGACAACCAACCTAGGACTAGGGTTGGTTAACATTAAGAGGTACCATTGCTGGTATCGGTATCATATCAAAAAGGACTGTATTGTACAGTGTCATTCCTTTAAGGTACTCTTAATAATACCTTAGACGAATAAAAGAATTGATATGTAGCAAGAGACTAATTACTATATGTGCTATATAGTGAAGGCCTGGCTATCCCAGGGGTCTCGAATCTGGCCTTGGGGTGACGTCACTAGGAGACAAAGACCAATGAGGGCTCTCATATTGTTTACCTTACAGAGAAATCTGCCCAACAACATGCACAGAATTGCATTGTTTCATTCCTCAAAGATACTCTTAATGATACTAACCTAAATTGTTATTAATCATCTTGTTCTTTGCTTTACTTGAAAATCCGATTTTTCAGATATACTGGTCAAATCAATTTTGTGACATACTTGCAATATTTCTGTACTGTCTGACTACTTATAAGTATCTCTAAACATAAAGTTTTTGGTGAAATATCAACTTTTTTTGTTTCACAATTGTAATTCTAATACAATTTTTTGGTCATTTTGCCAAGCTAGAAGCTGTTGACCCCTTTGTACCTTTAGGATAGTTTCCCTTGTGCTGCGCCAACATTAAATCTCAAATTCTATGTTCAAAGCGGAAAGCGGAGACATTAGATGAATATTGGCAGAGATTTTATGATTTCCCTAGCATACTCGCAAGCTGCGTCACAGCTTAAAGGTTGAGACACTGCATATGAAATGCGGCACACATCCCAGTATGAAATGTGGGATAGCTTATCAGTAAGCAACCCAAAAGGGTATAAGGAGAGAAATACTGCAAGTAGGAAAATGATCTTGTTTCCACTTGTTCTTCATTTTACTTGAACATCTGTCAGATTATTTATGTTTATTTCTAAACCTATGTATTGTCAGATCATATATGTTTATTTCTAAACCTATTTACTGTCAGATCAGATGTTTATTTCTAAACCTATGCACTGTCAGATTATTTATGTTTATTTCTGAACCTATGTACTGTCAAATTATTTATGTTTATTTCTGAACCTATGTACTGTCAGATTGTTTATGTTTATTTCTAAACCTATGTACTGTCAAATTACATATGTTTATTTCTAAACCTATCTAATGTCAGATTATACATGTACATTTCTAAACCTATGAACTGTCAGATTATATATGTATATTTTTAAACCTATGCACTGTCATATTATATATGTATATTTTTAAACCTATGCACTGTCATATTATATATGTACATTTCTAAACCTATGCACTGTCATATTATATATGTATATTTTTAAACCTATGCACTGTCATATTATATATGTTTATTTCTAAACCTATGTACTGTCAGATTGTTTATGTTTATTTCTAAACCTATGTACTGTCAAATTACATATGTTTATTTCTAAACCTATCTAATGTCAGATTATACATGTACATTTCTAAACCTATGAACTGTCAGATTATATATGTATATTTTTAAACCTATGCACTGTCATATTATATATGTATATTTTTAAACCTATGCACTGTCATATTATATATGTTTATTTCTAAACCTATGTACTGTCAGATTATATATGTACATTTCTAAACCTATGTGCTGTCAGATTATATATGTATATTTCTAAACCTATGCACTGTCAGATTGTATATTTCTAAGCCTAGAGGTTGTATTTCCCTTATCATTTTCTTTTTGTGAAATATTAACTCACAGGAACTTTTCGTTTAATTTCGATACAGTGCTTAAAGGCATATTGCCAAGCTACAAACCGCTGAACCTTTTGTACCTTTAGGATAGTTTCCCTTCTGCTGCTCCAACATTAAATCTCAAATTCAATGTTCAAAGCGGAAAGCGGAGACATTAGATGAATATTGGCAGAGATTTTATGATTTCCCTGGCATCCCCACAAGCTGCGTCTCAGCTAAACCCTTCCAATGCCGAGGCTACTTGCATCCGAAGCACAAGAACGCTAAAATCTTTAAAAACCATCGAAACCCTGTTATGTTAGTACTCATTGGAAAGCTCTCGCCGAGTACTCTCAGATGAGTACCAATTTGTCATGGTTTCGGTCATTTTTACGATTTTCACATTTTTTTTTATGTTGGCAAAGTAAGCAACCAGCAGCATAAGGGTTAAAGGTTGCGACACAGCTAATGAAATGCGGTACTCATCCCGGTATCAAGCGCAGGATGACTTGTCTCTCGTCCGACGGGTCTCAGCTGGTCGTGGGCACAGGTAATGGTGCGTCTTACCAACTAGCCACGGAACACACCTGAGTCGCGGAACGCACACCTGTGTCTGGGCGCAGAACTGGGAATAACAAACTCTGCTCATGGCGACTGTGAGTGATGCGCGCTGCTCTGGCAGTGGGGTGGGCAGGGAGTGTCTTACTGGGTAGGATATGGCAACTTTGAATTTTCGCATTGCAATATGATATTTCCTTAGTGATACAATATCTTTAGGATATTTTTGATGACACTTCATGCAGTGGAGGTGGGCAGAGGGTGTCTTACTCGGTAGGAAATGGCACCTTTGAAATTTTTCCTATCAGATACAATACTGATATATATATTCTTTAATAATAAGATATCTTAACCATTTTTTAAACTATACTTCGAGCCCCGCCAGGCAATTGAAATATTTTCAAAAAAAATTTCAAATTTCAAAATTTCAAAAGGAAAAGTTGGAAATTTGACACAAACATGTATCCCTACTCCCTCATTTTCTTTGTCAGAATGACAACAACAACATTTTAAATCATTGTGGTAAAAAACAAACATCCACCTTGGACACAAAACCCTAGCTTTTCCCCAATTATCAAAACGATTTCATACAAAGATATATAGGAAAATCCAATGTCATCCCCAAGCTCTCTGAAAGACTTACCAAGATACAAAAATACAAAGAAAAATATCACTTTAAGGCGCTATTCCCAACTTAGCACTAGTAGATAATTCATAAATACAAAGAAAAATATCTACTTTAAGGCGCTATTCCCAACTAAGCACCAGTAGATAATTCATAAGAAATGAGATTACTGATTAAAGCAGTCACAGGCTGACAGTGATTGCTGCAAAAGAAAATGGAGATTATGATAATGAGATTACAGCAATAGCCAATTAAAGGAGACACTTAATGAGATTCTGACTTACTTGGGAGTTTTTGAATTCAGAGTATAAGGTGAGTAGTACGTGGAGGGACTGGATCTTGGACTTGTAGATGGGAATGTCAAGCAGAGCTGGAATAAAAACAGGAAATTAAATATAAACGTATATATGTATATTATATAAATGTATATACATATATATATATATATATATATATATATATATATATATATATATATATATATATATATATATATATATATATATATATATATATATACATATATACATATATATATACATATATATATACATATATATATATATATATATATATATATATATATATATATATATATATATATATATGTATTTATATATATATATATATAATACATAGGTATATATATATATATATATATATATATATATATATATATATATATATATATATATATATATATATATATATATATATATATATATATATATATATATACAGTCAAACTTGCCTCAACGACCACTTCTCTTAAATGACCACCTGCCTTGAACGACCGTTTCAAATCCCCCCAAGGCTATTCCCTGTATATTTTACCTCGATTAAGCGACCACTTGCTTGACGCGACCAACGGCCATGAAATTTTATCCCTAAGAGTAAATGGTCCTTTATTCAACGGCCACTTGAATGCCTAGACGCCTTGTATATTGGAAAGGGCACAATAAAATAATGAAATAATCGGAGAAAAATTGAAAGTATATCATTTCTGAGGGTCCTCAACTAATGATATAGTTCAACTTTTATTTTTCTGAATTGTTTATTCTTGAAATATTAATGAGAAAATTTCAACAAACGCAGCTAAACATAACAACCTCAATAATTCCAGGTCATTGTTGGAAATTCTTTGTTTTTTCATAACCTCGCTCAGACCCTCAACCCCTTCTTAAGAGACCACCTCTTTAAAAGACCACTTTTGACATTTCCCTTGAGCGGTCGCTTAACAGAGGTTTGACTGTATATAGTTACATATGTATACATATATTCTTTTCACTCATTTCATATATATATATATATATATATATATATATATATATATATATATATATATATATATATATATATATATATATATATATATATATATATATACACACACACACACACATATATATATATATATATAAATATATATATATATATATATATATATATATATATATATATATATATATATATATATATATATATATATATATATATATATATATATATATATACACACACACACAAGGTAGACAATAGCCTTTTTTCGTTATAACATGACATCATCATCATCATCTACAATACATGGCTATATTCCTGAAAAGAAGTTTTATTACAGTTCAACTTCTCATGCAACATTATTATATAATTCCATATGCAAATAAAATTCAATTTACACTTGTCATCATCATTTATAGAATGATAAAGAATAATGTGATGAGTCTAATATCTAGAACTTCCTTAAAATTAAATAACAATAACTTTATTTTCTCTTTTTGAATAAATCATTTTATCAATCACCATAGATTGCAGGAATTATAGTTGTCAAACTCAAATACAAATTGCTTCAATACGGAATAATCTTTATTTGAGGTATTTAGTGAAAGGCGTCCTATTTGTCATGTATGTTCATAAAAATGAAAGCAACCTTTGGCTATTTATTTCGATTATCGTCAATTTTTCTGCCATATTGTGGTTAAGTTGTGACTAGCCAGTTGTATGTGGTAGTTGATACTTACAGCATATGATGTCCACATATTGTGCCAGGTCGCAATCCAGATCTGCTGTGGGAAGGCCAACCTAAATGAAATAAAATTAAATTAAACAGCTTAATAACAGAATTTCAAGGTACGTTAATATACTAGTCTTCAAGTACCCAGCAGGTGAACTTAGAACTTGCAAAGAAAAGCATTGAAACCTTGATAAAGCACATCTTTTATTGAACAATATACTTGTACAGCTTTGAATATATTGTCTAATACTTTCAAATTCAAACACCTATGAGATTATATCATATTTGTATTCAATTAAGATATTAAAATCTTAACATCATTGTAAGGTTTAAGTTTTCAACTTGCCATGACATGCCACGATTTCTATATGCATGGCAGGTTGAAATGGCAAGCATTTAGATCCTTGCCTGGAATAAGATTTACCCTTGAAAAGTGTCTGGATCTAAAATACCTTTCGAAAGTAACTTGGTAATATAGTTTAACCCTTATGCTGCTGGTGGCTAACTTGGCCATTACAAAATGATGCAAAAAACCTGAAAAATAACTGAAACCCCGGCACATGGGTACTCATCTGAGAGAACTCAGCGAGATCTATCCAATGAATACCAACATGACAGGGTTTAGATGGTTTTCAAATTTTTGTGCTTAATTTTTCAGGTGTTTTGGATCATTTTGTATTGGCCAAATTAGCCACCAAATTAGCATAAGGGTTGAAACGATATCAGCAATAAAGCCTTCCTAAGAATTTCGTACCTGCCAAATAAAAAGCCAATTATGTTGATTTCACTGCTTGTCCATAACTGATATGATACGAGAGATTAGCTTTGAAATAAGATATCTGATGTCCTGCAGGTATGCAATTTACCAAGTCAATTACCAAGGAAGAAATGGCATAATATACACACTTGGAAATAGTGGCAATGACCAGTAGTGTAAAGACATTCTACCTATATAACATGAGGAAAAAAAAAAGATTTTGGTTTCCTGTCATCTTATCCCAAAAAGTTTTAATCAAAAAAAGTCCAACTTAATTTTTTCCGCACTTCCAAATACCAATCAACATAAAACGTGCATGAACATGCATTTTTGAAAAAAATAAAATAAAGCAAAAAAAAAACTCAAACAAACAAAGAACAAGGAAACAAAGGAAACACACTTTTTTTAAGGCTTTCCTCATATCTTTTATTAAATCTTAAATGCATGACCTTTATCTTGTTGTATAAGAGAGACAACTCTACACAATAAATGAATCAAAAACTGTATTTATGTCATGATTAGTGCTTTGAATCGGTTCTTATAAGTGAACAAAAATACAAATACTGATAAAATGAACATCATAATTCTTACAATATACAATTATTGTAATCAGCTATTCCACCCAGTTTTTTGAAACCCTAAGATCAAACTGTTCATAGACGCATGTATTTTTCCTTATCTTCATTGTCAGTGCTGTGTTGTTAAGTTTAGAAATGGGAACTATTTTTATAATGTATTACTAATGATACAGTTCCTGAACTCTTGCTTATGATGATTATAATAAGCATAAATAGTACTACAGTAATAATGATTAGGGAAACACCTTCAATATGGTGTATCTTAATTGATTTTTAGGGGGCAAGAATTTTACCTACCTAGTTCCTACCTTCCTTATTTCTTCTATTTCTACATATACTACTACTACTACTACTACTACTACTACTACTACTACTACTACTACTACTACTACCACTACTACTACCACTACCACAGTGACTACTACTACTACTACTACTACTACTACTGCTACTGCTACTGCTACTGCTACTGCTACTGCTACTACTACTACTGCTACTACTGCTACTACTGCTACTACTGCTACTACTGCAACTACTACTACTACTACTAAAGCTGGCACAAATTATTATGTATTAATATTTACTAATGATACAGTTCCTGCTTATGATGATTATAATAAGCATAAATAGTAGTAAAGATTAGGGAAATGCCTTCAATATGGTATATCTCAATTGGTTTTTAGTGGGCAATGTTGCCACACAAGGGACTCCCCCATCATTGATCATCATCATTAGCGCCATCAGACGCGAAGATTTAGGATGGCACTAAAATGATTCATTGGCCGTTGACATCCTAGCGTGTTCGGCGAATGGTGACACGCTGTTTGATTTACGATGAGCGTTTGATGCCGCACTGACATATCGCGAGTAATCAAATTCTCCACGAGGTTGGGAGCAGACATCTACTGAGCAAGGGCACCGCTTCACTGTATGTTAACCCATTAATGCCATAATTGATTATTTATTGGGATTTTCCTCACTTTCAACAGCTTAGGTTATGTAATGACCTGAAACCAGGAAGAAATTCGCATATCCTAAAGGATTTTTTACCTGTCCTACCAAATGTGCTTTCCCATTATTTCAATAGCAACAATTTTAAGGGCAAATATCATACTTATTTAGATGTTTTACTTGCCCTACAGAGATTTTTACCCGTCCGGGCTAGATGAGCATGCAATATTGCAGAGCCCTGGTTGGCAATCCACCCAGTGTGATGGACAGATTCTTTACAGAAATGCACCTTTTTCAAGTGGCCAAAAATTCCAATCTTTTCTTTTACAACAAATTCTTTGGATGGGGCAATCTCATCCATAATATGACCAGAGAAATACATCCCCTTGATCCGCAACCCCATAGGTACTGCATGCTAGCCTCTACGGCATCTGCGCCTCGGGTTACGCGCTGTAGCCTGGGGTTGTATTGGTCACGTGATCTGTGCAGTAAGCATGCACTGGCTGGCTGGGGGATGTCATCCTTTCTAGGTCATATAGTGAGAGGCAGTGAAATTTGATGATTCATGACCAGTGCCCACTCCCTGTCTACTACTCCCAGATATGACATAGCTAAATACTGCTCTCAGGTACTCCAAGTCCAAGGTTCGCTTTGGTTAATTATAAGTAGAAAATATGGTCCAGAATTAACTTAACTTATAAAGAAAAGAGGTTCTCAAGTTGACAGGCTGCTTTGTATTTGAAGTTTTAATTCTCAAGAAACGAAAATTATCTATTTACAAAGTCTATCAAAACATGTCAATAATAGTGTATTTGCTGTGGTCCAAAAAAAATTCAAAAAAAAAAAAAATTCTGAAATTCCCCATACATGATTATCCCTTGGAGGAGAAACGACACTAAGGAATTTAGCACTGGTAGCACACAATACCAAGCACATGTTTCGAGAGAAAATTGTGAAATATTAATAAATCATATATTCACAACATTTCAAATCCACTAACACCAAGAGAATTAATTCTTCTCCCAGGTGAATTATTTTCCAAATGATTGCTTTTCAGAATTAATAATTGATGTGAAATTTTATGAAACTTTTTAATTGATAAAAATCAAAATCAGTTATATACATAAGGATGATCTTTCAAAATAACTGTACAAATAAATGAAACTTTCATAAAAGCATATTACTAACTGTAGGAATAATTTTTATGCTACTCTGCTTTTTGGATAAGTTGTGATCAATTATGTCAGACTACAATTGAATTCCAGATGCAACTGGTTTCGGTTCTTTGTGTCTTTTGACGGTAAAACTGGCCCTCTCCTTTCCAGCCACCTGGACAGGGCCCCATGTGGGGCGTAATACAAGCAAACCCGGCTCTCAGGGGCTAGCGATTCTCAAAGCTATTGGATCTTAAATGTCATCAAATATAATTGAATCTTTGAAAAAAACAGAAGAAAACTAGGTAGTGATGATAAAATCTAGGAGCCCTCCTGAAGTTCTGAAACACTGTAAACTTCCAATGAAAAACTTCTCAGAAAATGACCGCTAGTGGTCTGCTAAGACAGGTACTGGTTTTACTAATACTTGTAGTTAGAATATAGTGCAATTTACATCTTGGGGGCTTTAAGGACTGGTCATGCTACATGTATGATTTCTATTATCAGGTACTTTCAGGAAACGCTTGCTTAACAATAAGCACAGTTTTTAGCACCGCAACTAATATTTTTTACGTTTTGTATATTTCTACAAATTCATACGTCTACTAGTCATGAATGAAAATATTTTGAAACAGAGTTTTGTATATACTTTGTGTAGCATAGATTTCCATCCCACTGAACACACTTGTTTGATTATAAAATAGGTTAGTTTCAAGAAGGTTCAAGGAAAGACATATGATATACTTAGGAATTTCCAATATGCTTTGTCATCAACGATCATTGAAAGTTTTCATATGAGAAAGAATTACCAGCGATTTACAGTTTTGTCAACAGATTGCTGTTTGACAGAAACCAAAAGAAATATACTATTGTAGGAAAATAGACTTCACAAATAGGTGAAGTGTGATTGTTTCCTAACTCCAGACATAGCAAGTTCATGTGCACATAAGGCGACAGTTGTTTCAGACCCTGCTAACATAGCATTATTTTTCCTACAACGGAAGATTCTGCATACATCCTCCACAGTATCTAGATAACATAATATTGATGTGATATATTGAATAACACAAGCAGTATGGAATAAGATATGAAAATATATATATATAATAAGCAGATTTCACCAGAAGAGAATACAGACATTTTGTTTTACATGATAACATACTGTAACACACACAATGTACGCGTCTGTTTATATATAGCGTACATAGCGTGTGGTTCCACTTCGCTATATATAAAAACGCTATACTTTTTTCTTACTGAACTGGCGCTGTCAGCGGCGGTTACCGTCGCTAACATAAAGATACGCTATGATGGGAAAACTACGCGTCATATGTGTGTTCTACAGTACATGTTACTGTAATAACAAGTCCAGGAGAGCTTAAGGGCACTGCTTAATATCATAATGCACAGACAACCTACAGCGATAAGCTAAAATAGTAAGTAGCAAGAGTAAAATTATCTTAAGTCGATCATTAATACCATTAAAGTCATTATTATACTAAAAGTTGATAAATAGTGTAGAAAGCATAGGCTCCTTGGTCTTTAAATTAACATACATGTACAGTATATGAAAAGATCAGATCAGCTACCTCAGCTAGCCCAATGATTATTACTTCTATGTATTTCGTAGTAGTAGCTCCGTTAAAGAAATAAAGAATATATTGATGACCAATAAAGTTTAATCTCATTTAGTGGTAAAGTTTCGAAGACAGAGTGGAAAATATAAACTCAAAGTCATCTTTTTGAAATTCTAATTTTTTTCATAAAATAAATTTCTAAAATTGTTAATTAATCAAAGTTTGAAAGGAGCTTTTATAACCATTATATATAAGACGCTTTTGTGAATATCTTTGAAATTGAAATCAAATAACTTGGAAGGAGAGTTTGGGTGTGTCCTGATGAAGATTTCTCATTTAAACGTTTTCCAAAATTTGGTTTAATCAAATAGTTATCGCCAAAGTTGTCAGGAGATTTTTAGGCACTAGAGAAGGCATGAACTGCATTAAGAAGTGAAGCAATGTATAAGAAGCATCTTAAATACATGACTGCTGCATTATTTCTACCTTATGCTAAAGATTAGGCAAAAATACTGTCAGGGGCTGTGATCATATTAATAATGATGGTGATTATATGATATCACTTTAACATAGTAGGATTCTACTTAGAATATTTGTGAAGAATGTGAAAAGTCCGTTAATTTGTATACAATAGAACAACCTATATGTTTTCTTTTCAATGATTAAATACATCACTACAGCTGAATTATTAACTGCTCAAACTCTTATTTCAAAATCAAAATAAGTTTAAGAGAATAGAATTTTTGAATACATTCACTAAAGGTAATCTAGAGATCACCATATTAATAAAAGAATTATTCTGTAACATTCAGTCAATTTAACTTACATATCACAATATTTGTAGGAGAATAAGAAATTTCTAATAAATTATAATTCGTTGAGAGTTAATTTAGATATTGAAATATTAGATATCACAATATTCACCTTAAAATATTCACCACAACCCCTTGTTGTTTTGGCCAAATAAGGAATAATCGTGCATGAATAAGGTATTGCCATATTTGGCAATTAGTTCATACTTGATCCTAGAAGGAGCAGGGATGATAAAAATGGCACGCCAGTTAAATCAACGTCTTCGTCACAGTCGCAGCAGCGCAATATTTCATTACCGTGAAGCTTCATCCCAAAAGCTAATACAAAGACTAATGCCACCTTCAATTCCCTGTCACAGCGTGGTTAAATATTTATACAAAATTACTGGGCCTATAATTTCATAGCCGCAATTTTATAATGCAATTTACTATGAAATGTCATGTTTTGTGCTTCAAGGGCCACGGGTGCTGCCATCTATATGTGCAGAATCATAAGCCTGCCGTAATCGATTGGTGAGTCCTCTATTGGGGGGTTGTATTACTACATAGAGATTATGATATGGGATGCAATAATGATGATGATGATGATGTCATGATGATGATAAAAATAATGATAATAATAATAATGACAATGATTATAATGATGATAACAATAATAATAATAATGATAATAATAATGATTATAATAATGATGCTGATAATAATAATAAAAATAAAAATAATAATAATAATAATGATAATAATAATAATAATAATGATGATGATAATAATAATAATAATAATAATAATAATAGTAATAATAACAATAACAATGACCAATAATAATAATGAGTTAAGAGAAGGAGGAAAGGATGGGAATACACCTGACAATCATCTTTAATTACAGGCAGTCACATAATCTGTAATTACATTTCCACACAAGTAATCAGCACCTGGTTTCATTTGTTTCAAATATCTATTCTATCCTAGCTGTACACACATAATCAATTCATAGCCTCAGTAATCAGATGATGCAATCTACAGGATCGAATGATGCAATCTACAGGATCAAATGATGCAATCTACAGGATCTGATGATGCAATCTACAGGATCTGATGATGAAATCTACAGGATCTAATTATGCAATCTACAGGATCAAATGATGAAATCTACAGGATCTGATGATGCAATCTACAGGATCAAATGATGAAATCTACAGGATCTGATGATGCAATCTACAGGATCAGATGATGCAATCTACAGGATCAGATGATGAAATCTACTGGATTAAATGATGAAATCTACAGGATCAGATGATGAAATCTACAGGATCAGATGATGGAATCTACAGTATTAGATGATGGAATCTACAGGATCAGATGATGAAATCTACAGGATCAGACAATACAATCTACAGGATCAGATGATGAAATCTACAGGATCAGATGATGGAATCTAAAGGATTAGATGATGGAATCTACAGGATCAGATGATGAAATCTACAGGATCAGATGATGGAATCTACAGGATCAGATGATGGAATCTACAGGATCAGATGATGGAATCTACAGGATTAGATGATGGAATCTACAGGATCAGATGATGAAATCGACAGGATCAGATGATGGAATCTACAGGATCAGATGATGAAATCTACAGGATCTGATGATGGAATCTACAGGATCAGATGATGAAATCTACAGGAGTAGATGATGGAATCTACAGGATCAGATGATGGAATCTACAGGATTGGATGATGGAATCTACAGGATCAGATAATGAAATCTGCAGGATCAGATAATGAAATCTACAGGATCAGATGGTTCAATCTACAGGATCAGGCGATGAAATCTAGATATATCTTTCATATTTCAGCAGAATTTGTTTCTACGCAACCTTATCTCAATGAGGATACTTAGATTAACCCATTCATGCCTGCAGTACCTAAATAATGTCTTGATTAATCTTAAAATAAATCTTTAGAGCTTTTTTTGAAATACTTGAAAGATGAATGTTGATGAGAAACCATCCAACAACATTATTTCAAAATCATGAGAATTCAAAATCATTTCAGGTTATTTTTCCATTAGTACCATGTCAAGGAGATCTCAAGGCATGAATGAGTTAAGACTATCCCTTCACCCCTTTTATCTAATACAGAGATTGGCTAGTCATTTCTTCACAACCCGTCTAAGGTAATCATGGGGAAGCACTTATTGCACTGCTAAACATACCTTTTCACTTGACCCCTTATCAAAGTAAATAGAAGTATTTTATTAGGAAAAACAATTATCATATAAGCAGTGGAAATACATGGTTTAAATATTGCATATGGTGCACAACATTCTGCAACAGAATATTTTTGCATTCTGGTGTTTTCACTCAAAGCGCGACCCGTTTTTTTAAATACCAACTATTAACACAAAATCAAAGAGATAACTATTGCTGGAAAAAGTCAACTTTGTTGACCAGGAGAGTACTTACCTCTTTGAGAAGTTCTTCAAAATCTTCTGGCCATTCCTGCATGAGTGTGTCAATGTCTGGCATATTCCTGTGGAGAAGAGAAATCTTTTGTCATTTCGTTCATTAAACATGTTCTTCAAATATAGGTTATTTGAAAGGCCACTGAAGGATCAGTTCAGTATGTTAATGTATGATAGTTAAACCCATCCCCATATGGATCATATAACAACTGATAGTTCATGTAAGAAATAATTCCTCAAGAAACATTATGAAATTGTTACTCTATTGAGAGTACTATATGGGGCTCAAATTTGAAGTGCTAAAAAATTCCCTTTACAGCCCTGCTGGAGGGTATTTGTGCTACTTTAAACTTACGCATTTAAGCACTCAAACTATATATATTTGGTGTGATTTCCGTGCCATCATGGGGAGCGTGTAAATAGCCAAAATTAAATGCCTGTAAGAAATACCAGTTATACAGTATCTGTGTGGTGCTTACTTTGTGTAGTGTACGTTAGGTGGTGGTCGGGAGCGATGCAGTTCACTGATGCTCTCGATCCAGTTATCTACTTCTACTTCTACTACTACTGATATATCTAAGTGATGCTTACTTTGTGTAGTGTACATTAGGTGGTGGTCGGGAGCGGTGCAGTTCACTGATGCTCTCGATCCAGTTATCAATGGCCTTGGGGTTCTTCTCGGCATCATCCACGCTGCGCACCACCATGGCTTTCAGGTTGGTCTGCTTGGAAATGGAGCGTAGCTGGAGATCCAGGACCGTGGGGTCCGACTGCTTGGCGCACGGTTCGTCCAGGACCGTCAGGCCCACCATGTCTGCCTTGCCATCTGTGCGTGGAGACTGAGAATAGAAACACATAGGTAAAATCTCAGATGAATAGAACATGGATTGGTCACCACAGACTAATTACAATGTCCGCCTTGCCATCCGTGCGTGGAGACTGAGAATAGAAACACATTGGTAAAATCTCAGATGAATAGAACATGGATTGGTCGCCACAGACTAATTACAATGTCCGCCTTGCCATCCGTGCGTGAAGACTGAGAACAGAAACACATAGGTATAATCTAAGATGAATAGAACATGGATTTGCTGGACAACAGGGCCTATGGTAATTGGTAAGGCTTGATGAACACTTCAGGCATCTATGTTGCCAACAGATGGAATGAAGTCGGGTATGAAGTCTCAGATGAGTACCCCTTTGCCAGGGGTTCAGTCGTTTTTCAGGTTTTTTGCTTCATTTTCTATTGGCGAAATTAGACATCAGCAGCATAAGGGATACATATGACAAAAGATGATTGACTTACGTGTACTTTGATGAAGGCGTCTATGTCGCCTACGGATGGTATGAAGTCAGGTATGAAGGGCTTGAGTTTGTTCTCGAGCTCTATGGACTGTGGGGTGTACCTGGTGATGTACTGGCTAAATATGACAGACTTACGTGTACTTTGATGAAGGCGTCTATGTCGCCTACGGATGGTATGAAGTCGGGTATGAAGGGCTTGAGTTTGTTCTCGAGCTCTATGGACTGTGGGGTGCACCTAGTGATATACTGGCTAAATATGACAGACTTACGTGTACTTTGATGAAGGCGTCTATGTCGCCTACGGATGGTATGAAGTCAGGTATGAAGGGCTTGAGTTTGTTCTCGAGTTCTATGGACTGTGGGGTGTACCTGGTGATGTACTGGATAAATATGACAGACTTACGTGTACTTTGATGAAGGCGTCTATGTCGCCTACGGATGGTATGAAGTCAGGTATGAAGGGCTTGAGTTTGTTCTCGAGTTCTATGGACTGTGGGGTGTACCTGGTGATGTACTGGATAAATATGACAGACTTACGTGTACTTTGATGAAGGCGTCTATGTCGCCTACGGATGGTATGAAGTCGGGTATGAAGGGCTTGAGTTTGTTCTCAAGTTCTATGGACTGTGGGGTGTACCTGGTGATGTACTGGAACAGCTCTTTGATCTCTGGTGTGACGGGCAGGTGTTCATAATCAGCTGGATCATACGCCCTGAAAATAAACAACACATCAAGTAAGTCTTAGTGGATGTTCAAAATTAGTTGGATCATAAGTCCTGATGCAATGAATGAATAATATAGATGTCCTGTGTGTGTTGGCAAGTAAGAATACTTCACCAATGACTTGCTAGTGAAGCACAGAAATATCAAAATAATTTTTAGAGGAATTCCTTATGAAAGATTTGTATACCAAATATTCTTCATAGACAAGACTATTAAACACAGGCAGATGGAGTTTCAATATTAAACCTAGAAATTGAAACAATAAGCACCTAATTGCATTTTCAAAATGTTATGTAAATTCAAATGCATATCATCTGCATCTGGCTTATAATACTTAGAGTAAAGGGAGTGTCATCGCTATGACCCATAATGATAAATCGGTAACTCTCCTCAAACAATGCTTTCACTAGTCAGTAAACATTTCCGAGCATCAAAATACTAAATAACAATCGAAAATGAAATATCAATACATCGAATCGATAAGGAAATTCTATGACATCCCTAATACTCACCCTTCTAATTGTGCTCCACCCTCATCATCATCATCATCTTCCTCTGAAGACTCAGAGCCATCCTCGTCATCATCTTCATCCGTGTAAACAGAGGGGTGCTTGGGATTGCCACCGTGACCCTGTGCCGGACCCTGAAATCAACCAATCACAGATGACCCTGGTTCTAAAGAAATAACAGCCAGATCAAAAAGGAAAATGTTCCCTTACGTGTCAATCAATCAATGAAATGTTATCTGATCCTGAAATTAACCAATCAGCAATGGGACTCAAAAAAGTTAGAGCACAATTAACAGTAAATGGTGCGTTTATGGCAAAGCGGTCTAGTGAATTGTGCTCAGATAGAAACCTGTCTCAACACTGGACAATGCCTAGGGTTCAAGTTCCATTTGAGGCATGTTAGGAGGTTACAAGTCAACTAAGGTAAGTCTGTGGTTTTCTCCAGGTACTTCGACTTTTTAATCCACCATTAAATATGGTTATTAAGTCCAGATAGCAGGAAAAGTCAAATCAGAGTTCCATTTTAAATTTCCAGACCTTGAATTCAAAAGACCCCATTTACCATTTCTTACTGAATTTCTTTATATTCATTTTTATCAAATACGCCTCACCCCAAACGATAGAAAATACACATGAGGTTTCAGCATCTTATTCAAGTGCCATGAGGTAACTTTTAACATGTTTTTTTTTTGGTATTAAGGGGGGGGGGGGGGGGTTGGCTCAGGCCATATAGTCATATGTTTGGTTTCATAAATACCAGCGCCAGAAATAAAAGGTCTAAAAAAGGAGGATTTGCATCCAAATTCCTGAAGGATCATGCTGATTACACGGTCTATTCATAAATACCAAAACATTATAATGGAATACTAAGGAGCATACTGTGGGGTGAGTAATAGGGTAATGTAAGACTATGGTGGTCAAGGTTATTTCATTGATATATATATATATATATATATATATATATATATATATATATATATATATATATATATATATATATATATATATATATATATATATATATATATATATATATATATATATATACATATATATATATATATATATATATATATATATATATATATATATATATATATATATATATAAATATAAATATATATGTATATATATATATATATATATATATATATATACATACATATATAAATATATATATATAATTTATATATATATATATATATATATATATATATATATATATATATATATATATATATATATATATATATATATATATATATGTATACAAAAGAGGAATTTAACAGTGTAAACCTGAAGTAGTTATTAAATCCAACCCATGCCTGTTGAATGAAGGAACATAAATCTAAAGGACAACTAGAATACAACAGAACACCAAATACAACACTTGAGGTATATGTTTGGAATGGCATGAATCAAGAATTACTCCCAATGAGTTTTTTTTCAGGATAAATCTTATACACAAGCAGTTTTAAAATAAATAAGTAAACATTTAGGAGGGCAGAAAAAGCAGGATATAATATTGCATATTTTTTAGTACATTATGCACGTTTTTTAGTACACTGTGCATTTTTAGTACATTGTGCGTTTTAGTACATTGTGTATTTCTTAGTACATTGTGCATTTTTTTAGTATTAAGGTAAACATTAAAATGACACCGAGACACCATACATGCTGGCTAAGGAATCTAGTTGGTCATTTAAGTTAAGAAATATGACAACATTAAGGTTAATAAGAAGCAACATTTTCATTTTTCAAAATATACATTTTTAAAACTTTTTACAATAATAACAACTGATTTTTTTTTTGTATAATCATTGGGATAATAAGTTGGTTACTATGAAATGATTAACTAAGTGTGGGTGCAAGATTGCAAAATAAATACTACAGTTTTATTAAGAGCATGGCTATAAGCAATAACATTAATGTACAGGTTAATAAGTTTTATTTGAACAAGAGGTCAAGTCATCCTTAATATTTAATTGTGTATTATTTTTATGAAATCTAAACTGTCCTTTACATAAAAAGTTCCATTTTATTTGGCCACAACTGACTAAATGTCAACAATGCCTTTCCCTGGAGTATTTGTTAACTGAAAGTTGAGGTTAATTTACTTTAAACCTACATAGATCTCAAAAGTGTTTCCAATAGCATACTAGCAACTGAACTAGCAATGTGCCTTAAGGAGGCGAGAAACAACTTTTATGTGCCCTAATGCAAATTTACTTGCCTGTACTATTAAGCACTGTTAACCCTACCAATGCCGAGGCTACTTTTGTCCAAAGCACAAGAATGCAAAAAAAATTTGAAAACCATCTAAACCCTGTCATGTTGGTACTCATTTGAAAGCTCTCACTGAGTGCTCTCAGATGAGTACCCATTTGCCAGGGTTTCAGTCATTTTCAGGTTTTTTGCATAATTTTGTATTAGCCAAATTAGCCACCAGCAGCATAAGGGATAAGGAGGTAGAACAGAAAATAAGGAAACAGATTTAGTAGCTAAGACTAACATCAGGGGTAAAAATGGTCCAGATGTGTCAGAGCAAGAATGAACCGATTGTTACACACAAAGTCATATTACAAAACGAAAAGAAATCTGACACTTAAACCCCTATAAAATGTAATTCAAAATCAAAATTGATACAGATATCTTAGATGAATAAAAGAATGTATATGTAGCAAAAGAATGGATATGTAGCGAGAGACCAATTACTATATGTATTATAGTGAAGACCTGGCTATCCCAGGGGTCTCGAGTCTGGCCTCAGTGTGACATCACTAGGAGATAAAGACCAATGAGGGCTCTCGTATTGTTTACATTACAGAGAAAGCTGCGCACCAACATGCACACAACGTAACTTTTGGGCTATTTGCTGCAGCCTGGTTGTTTAGGTTGGCCAGCTGGTTTCATATCCACTTGTTTTTATTCATCTAAGTTGATATTTTGTTTATTTAGCCTTCGATTTTATAGTTTTGACCTTCTTTTGTGTTGTTGACGCTTGCTTTGAACACAACCCAAGATATCTTTCCCAGTTTTCCTAGAAGCGTAGCATAACCTATACGCTACTTAAAGACGTTTCTTACCAAAGGTTGTATGGCCCCCAAAGCCCCGCCCCCTCGAGGTTTGGGGGGCGGAAAATCTTCGACACTACTAGAACTGCTATCCTACATTGAAGAAACAAGCCCACAGTTTTACACAGACACTACACTGTTTATACAGTAGTTACATTTAACCCATTTACATCTGAAATGTACACACATACTACTACATTTCTTTTAAAGATTTAAAACTAATACAAATCTAACACAATTTACCGAAATTTTAACCAATCAGAACCTAAAAAGATTAGTTGCTGCAGACCTATAAAATATTTCCACTGGTATACAATTTGAATAGCTTGAGAATCATCCCGGCAACAATTATGAGGGTGACAATAAACTTGATTGATGAAGGAGATTTATGAATAAAACATGTAAGTGTGGCACTTCTTATGAATATCCTTTTTACAGATCTTTGGAGCAGAAATACTGATGTACAATGAGATCCATTATTTACAGCATCAAGAAAACTGGTTTTAAGCCAACCTGGTATGCGAAGTATTTAATATGGTATTTTTGCAAGATCAATTCCACGTAGAACCTGTTAGACCAGACAGGAAATGCTGTAATGTAAACAATGCACAGTAGGGTATTGTGGTTAACCCCATTTTCCCAAGAGCACTGAAATGGTCCAACAGGTGCAAAAATTATACATTAACTCTTCCAGTGCCAAGTCTACTTTCATACAAAGCACAAGGATGCAAAGATTTTTGAAAAACATCTAAACCCTGTCATGTTGGTATTCCTTGGATAGCTATCGCTGAGTACTCTCAGATGAGTACCCATGTGCCAGGGTTTCAGTAATTTTTTAGAGATTTTGCATCATTTTGTATTGACCAAATTAGCCACCAACTTTTTGTATTGGTCCAATTAGTTACCAGCATCGTAAGGGTTAATCCATTAATGTTTAGATCAATTAATTTAATTTAAATCTGAAATTATAATTTTTCCCATTTTATAATGGTATTTGGTATCGTATTGAGTACCGGAAACATGAAACTTTTGAACCTATTGGACCATACTCTGGTTGAATGGGTGAAAAAGACCACAAAACCCCACAATGCTAAAACAGATATACACATCTATAACTCTAGTCACAACAGAATATCTGACTCAAAACATGAAAAGCATGAAGTTGAATTGTAAAATCTTGAACTTTAAGATGTCTTACCAGACTGTTGGGGGATTTGTCTTTTCCAATACCACGTGAATCACCACCCTAATTAATATTCATAAATACACAATGTAGGGATACCTTGCTTCGCTAAGAGAAGACCCATACAAGCAAAAGCCATGAGAATAATTTTAATCCATAAATATCATCGACACCAACTTATTAGATACTGACACCACTACTGATTGATTGATTCTGATATTTTACGCATTCATACCTGTAGCAGCCAAAATTGTGTGACAATTTTTGTTATATCTCTTTTACAAAAGTAGAAGTGTTGGTAAAAATCCAACACACAACTCTCCTTCAAATGTATTTTGAATAACAGATTTATACTAAAGTTATTTTTAAAAGTAATCAAAGTTCCTGACAACACTTGTAACCCTGGGGCCCTCAGGCTACTTGTAAACATACCAGAGGGCCTCAGGGAAGATCCTTACCATTGGACTGAGTTACCCTCTTTAAACAAAGATTATTATTATTATTATTATTATAATTATTATTATTATTATTATCATTATTATTATAAACCTTATTTTGATATCAATTAATTTTTTAGAGGTTTTTATATCTATTCCTATTTTGATTATGCTTTTTTATCATTTCAATTTCATACTGACTTAAATTGCCATGAAAAATCAGCATACCTAAAGATTACAAACCACTCCCCCATACCTAGCTGTCATATTAGTTCAAAGTAAGTTACCAGAGATGCACACCAAGTAATGGTAATTATCAAAGGTAAGAACCAAGGTGCCTGCTCTCTAATTTGGGGTTAGGGCGTGGTTTTCACCGGGTACTCCGGTTTCCTGTTACTGGTGGATGGCCATGTTTCCTACTCAGATTGGTTAGTTTCATTTTATTACCCATTCCAATGCTGAGGCTACTTTCATTCTAAGCACAAGGATGGAAAGATTTTTTAAAACCATCTTATCCCTGTCATGTTGGTACTCATTAGAAAGCTCTCGCTGAGCACTCTCAGATGAGTACCCCATACCCCAGTATGCATGGGGTTCAGTAATTTTTAAGGTTTTTTGCAAATTTTGTATTGGCTAAATTAGCCACCAGCAGCATAAGGGTTAAGATCATGAAGAATGCATCTTTTGGCAAGTGGCAAGGCAAGTTTCTTAATTAGCTTATACATATCGCACTAGAAAGCTCTCGCCGAGTATATTCTCAGATGAGAACCCATGTGCCAGGGTTTCAGTGATTTTTCAAGGTTTTTGCATCATTTCGTATTGGCCAAATTAGCCAGCAGCAGCATATATAGGATTAAGTAAATCATTGTCACAAAAGAGGGCGCTCTCACCTTTCTGCCCGGGGCTAGTTCTCCCTGCCCGGTATCAAACAGGTCGTCATCGGAGTTATCGTCCATTCTCGAGTCAGGAGGGGTGTTTCCACGACTACGTCCCAAATCTGAAATAATTAGTCATAAAGAAAAAATGTAAATGATGAAATAATGAAAAAAAAAAAAAAAAAAAAACCTCCATCATATCTCTCTCTCTCTCTCAACACACAAAGCATTAAAACTTCAGGTATGATGTTTCAAAGTAAACTAGGTAGGGTGGGTTCTTTTTGGGGATTTAAAAAAAGAAAAAATTGCCAGAAAGAAAACTCATATTTTCAAAAATATGCAGTTTGGATGAAACAATTCAAATGTTTTCTAAGAACATGGGTTGCCATATTGTTTCATCTAGGTAGGCCTCTGTCACCTAAAAGGCATTTTCCTTTCCCTAACGAACAGTGGGGTGTGAGATTACACAAAGTGAACAAATCAATGACCACTAGGGTTTGACATCAAGGCTAGTCCTATAAGAAGCAAGTATGAGAATCCTGTGTGCAGTAGTTATGAACATTTATTAATCAAATGGAGTACTAAATTTGAATATCCATCCACAGTGCTAAACAAATAAAAAAAAATCGGTTCTGATAAGTGAAATACTTTTTCAGACAAGAAAAAAATGAGTCGGGACAAGAAGGAAATTGATTGGTTGGAACAACTAAAACTTGGTGATCAACTGTTTATCAGACAATCGAAACACTGAACTCCAAGCACGTTTAAGTGCCAATATTTGAAATATGCATCAATTTCCACAACAGGTGGGAAATGAACACAAACAAACCTGCAAAATCGAATTGAGATATAACACTCATTATGTTAACTTACTTTCTTAAATGACATAAATGGTGTTGGTAATTTTTCATTTTATCAAAAAAGAAGCATATATGTAATTCTAAGTTTTACTATCATACCATTTTGCTGGTAAATATCAGCGTTTTGCCCATATTTGTCATGCTACCAAGATATTGCAAAAATAACATAGGAGTAAATTTATGTTTTGTAATTTCAATATTAAGTTACTTTATATGTACATAACCTTAAGGATCATCAACTTAGAAATAATAGTTTTAAGTAAACAAAACCTGCATGTCTTTATTAATCAATAGGTCACATAAAAACCCAAAGGTAAGAAATCAAATAAATGAATAATATAGAAGGATTCTTACAAGGCACAGGCATAAACGATGAAAGAAATACATGTGAAGCATTCTAAAATACAAAGTCCAAAAAGTCCAAAATAGGTCTAAAAGGTAAGGCTTTTAAAGGACGCGATTGTAAATATGAACCATACTAATAAGATATTTGGTAGATGGAAAAATACAATGACAAGTTAAAAAAGTTTCCCGTTGTGTAAAAAAGTTTTCTGCATGCCTGTGTGAAAATTAAGCTCATAGAAAGACATGCTAAAGAGAAAGAGATACACATTTTTTTTCCACCTCTACAGAAATACCGATTTTGGTAATAAGTGTGTCTATTTTGTGACAATGTAGACAAAAGGCCTGTCGGCTTTGTACTGAGTCTTTTGTGAGATACATAGACCCTAGATGCTGCATGCTCACTAAAATGTCAAGACGGATTTGGAAGAGCCAATATATTACTTTGAGTTAATAGATAATATAAGCGATGCTGCTAATCTCACAAAAGCTTTTCTCATTAGAACATGAGGCATTTGAATGATATTGGTATCATATAAGATCTGGCATACTCAATCCTATTATGTAGTTTGTGAGTCCCTCTATTGGCAGTTTCTGGTATCATTATTCAGTTAAATAGCTTAACCCTACTATTGGCAGAAAATAGCATCCCAACCCTGAAATGCAAGTTATATGTTCCTTCTATTGACAATTTCTTCCATTTCTTTTCCTGTGTTGTAATATACCCAGGGTGCAAAATAGGTTGCAAAACATTATTTTCTGAGTAGGGCAAGCTACCCCTAAAGTTGACTTGTCCTGCCTGCACTTCCACTTGCCCCGCCAATCTGTTAAACAAAGATGAGATTGGACTTTGCCCAAAACATTACTTGCCAAGCAGGGGCAAGTCAGGGTCTTGTTCAGCTTGCCCCATTGCTGTTTTTTGCCGAATTCACTTGCAACTTGCAACAGGCCAGTGGTTATGTTGCACGCTGATATCCTCTCAATGATCAATTATGAATGTTTGCAGCCAAATGTTGTCAATAGACAACAGGACAATAATTTTTTACAAAATATTTAGTGCGTAAAACATCTATATCCATAAAATACACAGGTCATCTAGGTGAATAGTTGGTGTAAGATATAAAATGTGTAAAGCATAGGAGTGAAGTAGAGTAACAGAGTGCTTAGATAATATATCACTATACCAATAGATGATTTATTAGACAGTTACAACAATTCATTGACATCTAGAGCAAGGAGTTATTATGAAAAAAACACACAGTCTGATCAGATTAGAGATCATTGTGTATCAGACTCAATCAGATTCTCTTATAATTACTTAGTACCAAAATTGAATACTACAAAACCCTACCATAACTTAAATTAGATCTATAGTATGGTGTGTCACCAATTTATTAGTAATACGTGTATCTTTAGCCAAGTTATAATCATGTCATGGGGAAAATATTTACCTCATTAGCTGAATAGCTGAGAATATCTTAATAATGCTTAGTAATGAAAATTTTGATATATATCATATTTCTGTATCTTTAGTTCTCACTTAACCTGCTGTGAAACCTATGAGCACTGCTGCACACCATAACAATTGTTGTGATTAGCAGGATAAGGGTCAATTACACCCACTTACTGTTGTAACTATATTCTTATCAATGACAATGTGTCAAAACTTCTATATAACAATACAAAATTAATGACCAGGTCTGTGTTCTAGACATATAGGTGAACAATGGATATGATATCCTCACTAATTACACTGACGTACTATTTGAAATACAACAATAAAGATTGCAGAATTTACGTAAAAGGATTATTACATAATACATCAGAGTTAGAGTTTTGAAGAAGGACTCTTCAATACTTTCGTGAATGTAACAACAACCTATTGTACAAAGGCATGAGTTTGTGTTTTGGCAAGCCACCATAACTTCACATGCACGCACAAAACAGTGATGTGTTTGCAATATACAATCTACCTTTTTTCACTTTTGGTAAAGCTTGACAAGTAAAAAGAAATGATCATTCCTCTTCCCAAGTCCACAGTTTGTATTTGCATGAAACTTTATTCACTAATTAAGTAATTATACACACAACAAATTATCTGCAACTGCCATTTAAGTGTTATAAAATGCTCACATATAAAATACCTAGCAGTCTATAATAATTAATGCAAGCTTTCCACTAAATAGTCATTTGTTCCTGAGGTATAGTAAATACATTTATCTTTTGAAATTTCATAAAAAATTCAAAAGATGTTCTGATTGTCTTTCATATCCTATTGATAAGTGAACATAGCCTAGGAATTCTATAAATCCTTAACCCATTTATGCTGCAAAAAGGCCTGCCTGTCATGAGAATATCCTTATTAATGTAGGCATATTTTCTGTAACATTTGAGGATGAAATGTTATCTGACTGCAACCAATAATATAACTACCAATAATCACCTTAATGGTTGTTTAGAGGCATTTTGCCACAGGAGCATTTGATTTCGCGACCAGAAGCCAAATTTGTTAATGGTCATATATCAATTATAAACTGGAGCACTTTGAGAATGTCATTTATCTATTTTCATCTCCCCTTATTTTACCTGATAGTACCCCAAAATGAATCTTAGAACAAATCTTTCAAAAGTTTTGAAAATTTGTGCCTTAGGCCCACTGTTTCCAGCGTGCTGCACAAACAAGGATTCATTAGCTACTAAATATCAAATTCTGGATCCAGACCGGCTCCTGTCTGAAAATGTTAAGATGAATCTCATAATATTTTGTAAGTTCATGTCTTATCTCTTGTTTATGTCTTATGATTTATCTTTTTTCAACAATATTATAGAAGATATTGTATAACAGAACTTTTCTGGGCATGAATGGGTTAAGCAAGATAGTAATCTGAGTTTGTACAAGATGTGTAAGATGTGCACCTAAAGAAATGTATCAGGTAAGATTCTTCCTAAGATTTACTAAAAGAAGTGAATACTCTGCAAGTGATTTAGGTGCTGTCATACACTACTTACCTTTATTTATCTTTGCTGCATTGCAAGTAATCAATACTAATTATCTTATCACAAAAAGAAATTAGGGCAATTGGGTTTAGGTCTTCAGAGCTTAGCAAAAACGAGGTTAGAGTATGAAATTAGCAGTCTGACTATGCTTATTTTTAGGGCTGCACACCGTTAAGAATTAACGATTTGATATGATACTGATAACTTTGAAACGATACGGTTTCTTAACGGTTTTTTAATGATACCGCGTGGGACGAACTTCTGAAAAATAGCCAAACTTTCGTATTCAAAACCTGTTGTTTTTTTTCCATGAAATATGATTTCAAATTCTTTGAATAAAACAGAATCGTATATTTGATTATTATGAGTTTTATTTTGCCATAGAATATTCAATTTGAACGAATTATCCATTAAGAATTAAATACGAAAGTATTGATGCCAATGCCGAGCCGTTGTTTCATTGAATCACGGCTTAGGAAGTGCTCGGAGCGATATCAACAGTAAGGTAAGGCAGTTTCCTCATAGCTGCTTTATCGGTTTTACAAACCGGTTTATTTTGGGACGGTTATCATTATCATTAGGCAGCCTAATGATCGGTTACGGTCTGCAACCGGGAACCGGTGTGCAGCCCTACTTATTTTACAGTCATTTACCAAGTAAAGGGGTATTATGATGCGCCTTCTTGACCTGGGTCTCTTTCATGGACTGACTGCATAGAATGTAACTGCTTTTGTGATTGGCTAGTATAACAGGTTTGTCAACTCGCTTCTGATAAGTTGATCGCTGCCATGGTAGGTTGGCCAACAATTCCTGGTTTTTAAAAGCAATAGAAGCACACTAGAACCATTTAACAATAAGGCTTGAAAATGTTTGTTTTATGTAACAGTCCGAAAAAATAGGGTAGGTAGATAAATTAAAAATAATATACTATTTCGTTTTCAAATGCATGTTTCATGCATGTTTTATGTTGATTTGGAGTCTGAAGGGCAGAAAAACTTAAGGGTAGGTATTGCTTTGAGTAAAAACTTGTTACAATAGGGTTACAGGAAATAGACAACTTTTTTAAGGCCTAATAAGTATGTAAACTCCCTTCTGATTAGGTGATTCTTGCCATGATAGGTTGGCCAACCTTTCCTGGATTTTAAAAAGCAATAGAAGTATGTACACTGGAACCATTTCGTCATAAGAATAATTCATAGAAAGAACCCCATTACTTACCACCATGAAATGGAACTCGTGGGCTGGGCGTATAGTTGCTGGCAACTTCTTCGGAGTCTGGGACTTCAAGAGATTCGTCGTAGGGTTGATTCTGGTGGAGCTTTGCCTGTTTGGTTTTAAAAATAAAATCAATTCACAAAAATGATGTGGAATCCATGCCTGTCAAAAAGGTAAAAGTTTAGCTACGACAGCTATCAAGCAAAAGATGCATAGAGTTGATATACCAAGCTAATCTGTCCAGGAAAATCACTAGTATGATATACTAGGCTAACCAGGGATAGACATTAACATTTTTAGACAGGAGCATATTTGGCTCCTTGGATCAAATAAATCCTGGTGCGGATAGCTAGTTAAATATATAATTGAAAAATTCTACATACATCATAAATGGCAATATTAAATGCATGACACTGACATTTAAAGATCTATGAAAATATTGGACAATAAGCAAGCATCATTGATGTACCTTAATACATTGTTCAATTTAAGCTGTGCTTTTCAAGCATAATCTTAGCCAGCAGGGTGTCTGGGTGTCTTTTGGACACCCAAACCCTCAAAAACCACTCTTTGGGACACCCAAATTTTTCATGAGAAATTTCTTCAAATGTCAATATAGGCATACAATTCAATTATTTTCACCTGAATATAATTCCCATGAAATTGTATATGGACATTATTAGGGTTGCATACCGGTACTCGGGTACCGATAGGAACCGATATTCATTTTGAAAAGAACCGGTATTTACCCGTTTCGTTGAGAACCGGTACTAAAAGGCATCGTTTCGTTTTTGAGTACCGCTTCGTTTCAACAGCTTAAACAATTTGTTACTGCCAATATGCGGCATTGACGTATTGTGTGCTGATTCCTGACCAAACAGTAATAGACATGTTGTGTGGAATAGCATTCGGCGCGAAACACGGTACGATGTAACATCCCACGCACGTTCACAGTGCGTTGTGGCGATCATTTGCTTCGGTTAACTTTGTCAATGTCCATCTCAATCGTTGGTTCTGTTCCCCAATTCTACTATTGATTGTTGTCATAGAATTGAGGAATGGAACCACACTTGTTAGCGACATGAATGTCGTAAAAAAGTTGATTAGGCAGCGGAGATCAGAGGTACCGTTTCACTGTTAACGATACCGATACCACTGGAACCGTTTCGCCAGTACCGGTACCGGTATCGTACCGTTTCGTGTTATCGGTATGCAACCCTAGACATTATGCTTTATTTCATTAAGAAAAAAACATGTTTATGGTTGCAATCTGAGCAAATTGTGGTCTGACTGGTCTCCCTTGATAATTAGGATGCCCAAAAATTTTATTAATGCCAATTTTGGGCACCCAGTTTCTAAATCTTGTCTAAGACCCTGTTTTCAAGATTCAAGTATTTTGTTGGTTATTTTCATTCTATTGCCCAGCAAGTGTCATCTGATTTTGTCAAAGATGTTAATTTGACAATTTGAAAATTAAGTTATGTAAATATTTCACCTGTCCAAATTAATCTGAATATTTACCTTGGATGATAGGACATAACTGACAAACCTTATAATGGGTGGGTTTTATATAGGGTTAAGAGGACAAAAATGAGTCATAACTTCTTGAGACAAACAAGAACTATTCTAGCATTGAGGTGGTTCTACGTAAATGTAACATTAAGATGGTTTAGAATTAGATCAAACACTTCAAAATATTAGTAACACTCACATCATAACATTAATATATTATAACATTAATTTAATATGGCTATTTGGTATTTGTTTTAATGCTTACAAATCAAATCTTATGTTAGGTATTTTGTTGTATAGTCTATATGCCACATTAGCACATTTAATGAATTTTCCATATATAAATGTGTGCAGCCATCTTTAAGGAGGATGATGGGAAAATAGTCATTTCCTTCTTGATTTCTCATTTGAGAGAAATCAATATTTCTTTATCATTTTGATTTTTGCAAACTTATTATAGTGATTTATAATGATCTAAAAATATAGAAAATCAAGCGAATAAGAAAGTTGAAGTAAGATACATTGATGAATGTTATGAAGAGACAGTGTGTGGGAATAGGTGGCATACCTGTCAACTCTACTGATTTGAGCAGTACTCTACTGATTTCAGACCCCAAAATTCCTGTCTACTGATTGAGCACCTGATTTGAAGTAATCTACTGATTAGCTACTGATTTTGCTATCTTTGAAAAACCCTCCATTTTTTCTCAGCAAGTGGGTCAGTCTGCTCCCTTCTATCCAGTGTGTCTCACCTGACCCAATTACTGTAGAAATTATTTCCTATCAGTAGGTATTCATAGCTTAGCTGGTCGTGTTCTGAGCACTGTTTGAACATGCAGCGATATGGCCAATTGTAAGTGTAACTCTAAGTTCCTAACCACAATATTTTTATTCGTAAAACAGTTTGAAACTAAGCTCTCTTACTGACCAAGCCAGTGGTATATTTCTTTTTTTTCTGCTAATCTGGTTCAACTTCAAGTGGTTGGCACTGCCAACTTCAACTTGGCAGTCAATCCATGACATTTTAGTTTTTTTTACCAGCAATAAGAAAAATGACATCTACATGTTTTAACTAAGTTAAAGGAATAAATATTTAGAACTTCAAAAATTCTCTCTATCTTAATCCATAAGGCCAAGAAACCCTTTTAACAGTGATGATGTAAAGCCAAGTGTTAACTCTTAGGTGACAGGTAAACAATTCTTTCCATCTTTGCCAACCAGCTACAGTCCATAGAGTCCTTGGCGACCAAAACGAAAAGTCGATCCAGAAGGGTCAAAACTCTCATTTGCGTGACAAACTTTTGCCAAAATTGACCTCAATACTCACAGAATCGTCAGGGTTCATTTGTTAGAAAGGTTAGGCATCAGACACTGCAGACTTTGCTTACAAGAACTTGCTCTTCGTCTGAATCATCCGCCATTCGCAGGTGCTTGGAAGAATGCCGCACTGCATTGTGGGAAGGGGCACAATAGAGCTACTCCGACCACAAGTTAATCTTATGTTTCTAGTATTTATAACGATAAATAGTAATTGATAATCATTTCTAACTATTCAAATAATATAATTTAATTTTAATGTCGTATCAATATTGCGTTTTGATTATACATATATATTACTAAAAGCGATTTGGAATTAGGAGATTTATATGTGACGTCAGACAACAACACGAAAAGAAAAGATGGTTTTCACCTCAAATTCTGCATAATATTTCATTAGACTATACAGTTTTATAATGCACTCAGTAGCATCAAAATGAATAGGCACGCAAAACGATCACATTTGGACTTGGTCGACATATCAGACACTGACAGCTCTGTGGCCAGGCTTTCTGGAGATGAGGGAAATATCATCAAGTATGCGAATCTCAATGGTTCCTTTTCTGGAGGATCAGCTGATGTCCCGGCATCCAGGGCTTCTCCGCGACCCGTTCGGTACGTATTTGTGACATTTTACGCATCTTAGAGTATCTATGATAGCATATAAATTCAATGCCTCGAATTTGGGTGTTTAGAACGTTACATTTTTTTGACACATGTTGTTGACGTGGACATCTTTGATGAGCATCTGGGACAGTTGGACAAATGTCAATTTACCTGTCCTACCGGTCCAGGGCATGGATGATCATGATGGAGCTGTCAGGTATTTAGTCTTAGGTGGCTCATAAATGGACTTCAGCATAGTATATTTGATTGTAACTTGCTCCTAACATAGAGCATATTCCAATAGTGACAGCTGTCAAATGGCAGTAAAACAAAACAAAACAAAAAAAATGAAATAAGTAATTGGATTTGTGGATAAAAAGGTGCGCCCTTGTGTTCTCCCAAGTCCAAACAGGTGCCCTAAAATAAATACATCAAATACATGGAATATCTAAAAAATGAAAATGAAAATGAGAATGAGGGCTTCAACAGCACTAAATCATGCTCAGGGGTTCATTTACAGGTAACCTTGCTCACCTAAAGTGACACCTTTGACTCAACCAGGGACCTTGAGTTAATATAAGTCACTGATCAACCACCTTGTGCTGTCATGCACCACAATAAAATGAAATACAAATGAGGGCCGGCATCAAATCATGCTCAGTATTTCATTTACAGGTAACCTTGCTCACTACCTCAGGCATGATCCCATCATATATTCCCATGTCTAAAATTAAAAAAATAAAAGATTTAATCATCACTCATGAAATTTTGTGTACATCCTTGATGCCAACATCCTATTATTTATATTGTTCTTACCCCAATCCATACCCCCATATCTATACTTTTCTTATTTACTACATACATAGGGTATTTAAACAATGACACACCTATATATATACCTTCGCATATAAAACAATGACACCTCTATGTATATACATACATGTTAACATGTACCCTCACATATAAAAAAAAGTATTTCTCCCGATCGTGACTTCATTTAAAACGTCATGCAGCACTCAATAACATAGGAGTTCACCTGTATAGTGTTTACATCATGGGGATGTGTACCCAGGGTTTTAGCCAGGATTTAGAGACTGGGTGCCCAAATTTGGCAATTGTAAAACTTTGGGGCGCCCTATTTTTCAAGGGAGAACACATTTATCTTGAGATTAAAACCATAAACTTGTATTTACTATTTACTCATTGTAATTAGGCCTTTCAGTCATTAAACAACTTGTCATGGGAAATATATATAACGGTGGTATAACTTGAAATTGACATTATAAGAAATCACCCTTCAATATTTTTGGGTGTCCTGTGTAGTGATTAGTGAGGGTGTGGGTGTCCAAAAGATGACCAGACACCCTGCTGGTTAAGACCATGTTTGTACCCCTGCTTCTGTTATTGCAATTCTTCTGTTGGGTCACTGATAAATGTACATAATATATTTAGTTGCAGGTGAACTTCTTTAAAAATTTTAATAGTGAAAAAATGGCAGAACAGTTTTGAGAGATTTATTTTGCTAAGACTTATATTATGAAATTTCTGAAAATAAACACAATAGTCCATGGTGATTGATTTAACCCTTTTGCATCCAAATTTCAATTCTTCTCACAACTGTCTGATATGCCAATTTTAATGGGTATTATTGGCCAAAATCCAACACCAGGTTGTTCATGTTTGATAATCTTAAGAGATTTTGGTCCACCATAGTCATGTGACATATCACAATGAACTTTGAATCGCGCACAATATTCTGACAGCTAATTGCCTACTTTTTGAGTTATTTAGGGGGCCTTTTGATTGGTCTTTAGATTGGCATCCATGTTTTTTTTATAAATGATTTTTATCATATGTACAGTTCTTATCATATATGTGCATGGTTCTCTAGGTTAGGGTTACTACAGATGCATACATGCTTGTATGGCATTGTAAGGGTTTAGAATAAGTATGTGTGTAAAAAAGATTTTAAGACCTGAGGTATTTGAGTGAGTTTGAAATTGAATGGCCTGATGGCTACTTATAAGCTCTTGTTACATCCTCACATGGGAGGTGAAGCAATCTCTTAACATGGCAGACTAGTTCATGTAAGCAAAGATATCAATTAACTAGGGCCTCCCTCTCTGTCATAGTTAAGTTTCGTGACAAATAAAGGTTGTGGCACACATCTTTAGCAACATATCAACACATTTATGCAGTCACTAATAATATAGAAGTTCCCTGACTAGAAACCACCATTTTATAAACCTAGCGATTAAGTCATGCCCAGATAACTTTTCACAAGATATACAGACTACTGCTGAGTCTCAACTGAATAATAAACAATGACCTAAATGCAAAAAGCCTTTAAAATCAGGTTTCTGATGTTCTGTAAAAATTACCCCACCTAACCAAGTGTAAATGTTTTGGGCATACTATTTTTCTTCAAGGGAGGCCATAATATACTCATATTACAACCATAAACATGCGGCATATAATATCCTCATACAATATCATGGGATACATATTGAAGTGGAAAAAGTTCAATGATAAGTTTGAAACTGACATTATAAGAAATTACTCATAAAAAATTTGAGTGTCCTGACAATTGAGGGGTGAATTTTGACGGTTTGGGTTTCTAAATGATGCCTATCTTCATCTAGATGCTCTGCTGGTTAAGACTATGTTTCTAACCATCTGAACTTCTTCAAAATTGACATAATTACCAGAGAAAGTTTGGCACAATACATGTTTACTTTGGCTGACTCCTCTACACAGTTGGAATCCTTACAAAGCATTCATCCAGGCTAAAAGGAGACACATGTTTCCATGGCAACAGCAAGTTGGATGAAATAACCAATTTGCAATTACATGCTGACACATTATCTCTGGGTTGAAGAATTATCTTAGAAGTAATTCAATTTTGGGGGGAAAAAGTCTTGCATCATTATTATGAATATTCAAAATGGCATGAAATTATGTTGTGTAATAGCTGCAACCAGCCTCACAATTGTGGATGTAGAGATATAGAAAAAACTATGATCATATCTGGGAGCAGACCAATCTCACTTAGGGCCAGCCCCAATAGCCAAGTGGTCTATAGAAGGAATGACCGGTCCAGGCCAGTGTCTTAGCCTAAGATTGGCAGTTGTAAAATTTTGGGGCGTCCAAATTTTTAAGGAGGATCACAATCTACTCATATTTCAACCATAAACATGTATAAATTCATCAAAATAAGGCATGATATCATTAAACAATGTCATGGGAGTTATAAGGAGATGAAAAAATTCAATTAAAAGCTTGAGATTGAGATTTTTATAAAGTCAAAATTATTTGGGTGTCCTGAGGGGTTTCTTTTATGGGTTTGGGTGTCCAAAAAGGCACCCAGACGCCCTGCTGGCTAAGACCATGGTCCAGGCTGTTTTTTGGACAGGGAGTGTCATGAAAACCTCTTTCTAACAGGCTAAAATTCCTATAAAGAGCTTTCAATTAACTTTTTTATGGTAATCTCTAATCACCAAATACTTTCCTAACAAACCATTTTCTAGGGACATGAGTGAAGTATGAATTGCCGCTTTTTACACAATAGGCTATTAAATTTAGTTGATAAATATGGATTTAAAGAAGCAGAGTACCGTAGCTAAATTTGGACGGGCAGATGTTTTGTGATAGCGTTTTTAGACAGACATTTAAAAAAATCCTGGTTAAGACCCTGGTGTAATTAAGGCATTGCCACTGACTGCTTGTTGTTACTCACTATTGCCCAGGTTCTAGATTGGTCAGAGGCTTGTTAGGAAGTTGCCTGTGACTTTGGATTAGGCTGTACACATGGCATTCCCAGGGTACTCTGGTTTCCTCCATCAATAAATACCGAGTAGCCATTATTTAGCCTCAATATAGCAGAACAAGGGATGACAAAAAATCCATATCTATCTAATGCTAGTCTTATTGTGTTATAGTTGAGATGCTTCATTCTCTGATAACGCAACTCGCAACTCGTAATGCACAAGAAATCACCCTCTCCTGTAATCAGGGTCTTAGCCAGGATTTTAAAAATGCCGGTCCGAAACAGCAATTCCAAAATA
Source organism: Maea johnstoni (assembly GCA_963942565.1). Classification (NCBI taxonomy): domain Eukaryota; kingdom Metazoa; phylum Annelida; class Polychaeta; order Spionida; family Magelonidae; genus Maea; species Maea johnstoni. The sequence continues at coordinate 4,755,311 of OZ012689.1, read as the reverse complement.
TCTGCCTGTCCAGATTTGGCCACTAATCTACTTCAAATCCTTATACCAACTGCATCTAATAGCCTATTGTGTCAAAAAAGGAAAATATTTGGTTACTTAATATATCCCAAAAAAGTCAAAATTGAAAATTCTTTATTGAAATGTTTGCCTGTCCAGGAGGTTTCCAGGAAACTGCCTGTCCAAAAGACAGGCAGGACGGGTCATGGCTAAGTCCCTGCCTATAATCCCTAACAATTAAGCCACTGCCACCAAATTGATTTTACCATCCAATACAAAATGTTAGAACTGGAAAGGTGCTAAATCAATTATTGATTGATTATGTCATGAACATAGTGTTTTCCCTTATGGCATTCTGCAATCGACATACCCCATAGTTTTCACAACATCATAGGTCTCCAGTGTAGTGGCAACACTAGTTTTTTTTAATGAAAACTTTGCTATGTTGATCTTTCAAATGAACCGGAGGCCTATGATTAAGATCTTGTGCCATAGAAAGAACCTATTTGCCAAAAGCTTAGGGCAATTACTTTAGAATTACCACCCTAATTTGACGTCTGGAGAAGTGACAGGAAAATGAAAGACATAAGAAAGTCCTATGTAAATGAAGTAATACTTGTATTGTGGCTAAGTTGACACAGAACAATACAGACAACTCTGCTTAATCCGGACATGTGAAATCCGGATTTTCTTCTAAACCGGACGGATCAGAAGGTCCAAGTTCCTTCCTTATATACATGTAATTCCTATGTACGCATTATCCAGATTTTGCATTATCTGGACAGAAATTTAGGGTCCACATCAGTCCAGATTAAGCAGAGTTGCCTGTATTCTTATTTTTTCTCTGGTCAGTGCCATCATTTTTCTTATGATATTAAAGAAAAATTTTACAGGACTAGTAGATCCTAGGTGTTACTGGTCCTACGGGGCCAGTAACATTTTGAGTTAGCATTGAGACCTGTATCTACATTCCAGCAAGAACCTATTAGTTTCCTGGTAATGAGTATGTTAAAGTAAATATAGATCCAATCTGAAATGAACTGTGTATGTAAATACACTGTAGGTCCTAAAATAGCTTGTCAATATACACACATGTATAATGCTCAGTACATGTATAGCCCCAGGCATAAGGTCAAACACATCTAAGCTATATCGATCGAACTGCCCTGTACACTTTTATATAAAATGATTGATTAGAACTTCACCATTCGTAGGAATGATAAGCGGTTCATTTAAGGGCCTTAGCCAGAAATTTAAACCTGGTGTCAAATACAAAAAAAACAAGCCAGGGCTCGACATGACAGATATCCCCATAGTCATGACTATCTAATCATAGAAATACAACATGCAGGGCATAACGAGCCCTCAACTTGACTATTTAATAGGTACCTGGCACGTCCAAGGTGTCAGGGATAACAAATATCTTCTTTTTGTCAAGTAAAACCTGCTGGGACTTGAGCTTTTGATGAATCACAGTCTGCTCAAGAGCCCAGCACAATAGTTGAAGGAGGTTTGAGGTTTCTACTCTTTTCAAAAAAACCTCAACATTTTTTGAAAATCCCTTTTTGTATTGGCTGATATTAGTCAATATGTAAAGCATGTATGAATCTTTTCATCAGTATTTACTTGAAATCTCCATGGTGTATAAAGTGAAACCAGAATTATACCCCAGAGTCTGTTACAAACTTTATAACATTTAAAATGGAAATTAAGATATACCATTAAGAATATTTACACTTCAATTGGGTTATAGAGGACCCCTCTTTATCAGTCCAAGCAGGTGTAAAATTATATATATATATATATATATATATATATATATATATATATATATATATATATATATATATATATATATATATATATATATATATATATATATATATATATATATATATATATATATATATAAATCCAGGTATATGATTCTCTGTAGTTCTTTTTACTAATACTTCTATAGCATGCTGCCATCCTGCTGTTACCTGTGTGTAGTCATGAACCTAGCACACAGTATCTCTCTCGATCCTCTAGAGATATATGTCTATAGTGGCCTGCTGTTACCTGACCGATAATGAGAGATCATGAGGGGATGGGCTGGGCCGATGTTTCCGACCTTCTATATCCTCTCAGCTGCTGTTCGCTAGACTTGCTACAAGTCTTTGTTACCTTTAGAAATATATAATACGTTACTTGCGAGTGTCAGAGTGCAGGACCCTGTGTAAACATGGGTTAACCCTCATGCTGCTGGTGGCTCATTTGGTCAACATGAAACGATGCCAAAAAGCTGAGAAATGATTGAAACCATGGCAAATGGGTACTCATCTGATAGTACTCAGCAAGAGCTTTCCACTGAACACCAATATGACAGGGTTAAGATGATTTTCATACAAATTTTGCTTTTTGGTGCATTGGACGAAAGTAACCTCAGCATCAGAGGGGTTAACAATACCATAATGCAATGGAGGACTCAGAACAAGACACCTTTTACAACTACACGTTTATGTTAGACAAGTCCGTGATATCTGGCTCTTTCCTTTTAGTCTCACTGATCTAACCTGAGATGATTTCACTGCACTGTTTAGTTCCAGATGAATAAATCCTCAAGAGGGACACACTTGAGCTGTATTATGTGAGTTTCAAACTGCAACTTCTGAAACTGTGCTGCCACCTATAGGTTGAGGGAGACATCACACCTTTCCAGTAGTGGTGGCAGCATGGCATTACACCTAGCTCAGCCTGAGAACCAGGCTACTGGTTCTACTGCAGTTTGTCAGATGTTATCATTCAGACATTTATCTTGAGTGGACACCATTTATTTAACCACTTCATGACCAAGAGTTGCTCAACAAATTTTCTTCTGGATCTTCAGACAATAATTTGCAACTAAGATTACTTTTACAAAATATTTGATTTATTGAGATTAGGTGTTTGCAGGGCTCTGTAATGGGTCCCAAAAATATTAGGGTAGTATGGATTTTCTTAGGATTCTAAATGTGATTTGCTTCTAAAATCTACGTTGAATATTCCGAAAGTTTTATTATTATTCAATCACTAATATCATTTATCAGAGTATCTGTAATAACCACATGAGTTCCCTTGCAGTTCATAATTTCTAGATATTTACATTCTGGGAGGTACAACCTATAAAAAACTGGATTGTAAGCCACTCCAAACTAAGGTAGGTAGGGTTAAAGCCTTGAAGGAAGAAACAAGCAACTTTTGTAGGCTCTAACTAGTAGGGCACGATACAGAGAAACATGTAATATGATCACAAACACACTAGGAATATGATTTCCTTAATTCTTGCCTGCCACTTCTCTGGACCAGTAGCTCTATTCAGCTGTATGGCCGGGTGAGTTTTATGGGACCATGCCGTTTGTGCAGTAGAAAGTGTTTTTTTTGTGACTGACATACTAAGTGTCTGCAGTGTTGTGAGTGACTTGCAGTTTCTACCTATTGACACAATAAGGAAATAGCTCTGCTCTATAATAAATTGCCTTGAAACTAAGTAATGGTTACAAGCTTTATTCATTTCATTTAATAGGGAAAATGTCATTTTATGTCCCAACTTTTGGATAAAGTCCAACAAAGATTGAGGAACAAAAGAAACACACACACTCACTCATATATATATATATATATATATATATATATATATATATATATATATATATATATATATATATATATATATATATATATATATATATATATATATAAATATATATATATATATATATATAAATATATAATTATATATATATATATACACACACATGTATATACTTATATATATATATATATATATATATATATATATATATATATATATATATATATATATATATATATATATATATATATTTATATATATTTATATATATATATATATATATATATATATATATATATATATATATATATATATATATATATGTATATATATATATATATATATATATATATATATATATATAGAGTCAGTTTCTAGAAATGTCTGACAGAAAGGTCACTTGGAAAATGGAAATTTTAGTTCTGAGTAAACCCATACACTTGGATTAATCATTATTTAATTCTAATTACTTAATAGAATTTCAAATCTACATTGTGAATAAATTTCCAGATACATACACTATGATTATTATCTAATCCTAATTACTCAATAGCATTTGGAATCTATACTCCGAATAGATTTCCAGATGCGAACGTGTATTCAAAAATGTCATTCTTTTCAATGCACTTCCAAATTCATTCCTGAGTATCTGTCTGTCCTCGATAGAGGTTGCTTAGACTACTTGGATGAGACTTTTCAAAAGCTTAGTTTTTTCCCTGATTCAAATATCTCTTACGTTGTACACTTTTATATTGAACTTCTGCCTACCCAGGAGTCAACAGGAATAGCTGTTAAAAGTTGCATTATTTTTATTGGCAGTGTACAGAGAGAACCAGTTATTTTATGACTACTTATATTTATTTATCATCATTTGATCTGATATAATTGATGTTAATATCGCCCACCAGATGTCACTTCTGTATGGGCTATTATAATCAATTGATGGTTGCATCTAATATCCAAGCACTGAATCATCGGGTATTTGCAAGCCATACCTTAACTTTTGCACATGTCTTTCCTTAGAAGGGCCATACAATAGATGGCATTGTTTTAGACAATTTGTGACTTTTTCTTATAATTCTTACGTAATTGAGATTTTTTGATATATACCTGTACAAAAAGACTATCACAAAAATGTTTTTTCTATGCCCATTTTTGGCATCTTGTATGATTTACATCACTAAAAATACTGAGAATGGGAGTACTTATATAAATAGCAAGAGGTATCCATTGAATACTAACATGACAGGGACAGGGTTTAGATGATTGGCAAGGACGTTAATTGCTCACAGAGTTGTTTAACCCTTGTGCTGGTGGTGACTAATTTGGCCAATACAAAATGATGCAAAAAAAACGTAGAAATGACTGAAACCCTGGCACAGAGGTATTCATCTGAGAGTATTTTTACAGTGAAAGCTTTCCAATGAATACCAAAAAATCTTTGCGTCATTGTGCTTTGTAGAATTTTGTAGCCTCAGCATTGGAAGGGTTAAGTGGCTGTATGCATGATTGGGTTAAGAATACAGGATGTCTTTTTGATGACAGTTGGGTACCTCAGAGGCTAGAGGAAGGAACACAGCAATTCCCAACAGGAGCGCAGTTGATGAGAATTCTCGGAGACAGTAACTCTATTTATATTTCCTTGGTGGCTGCGGCTGGGTCTTTTCTCAACATATAGAAATGTATTTCCTTGCTGGAGTTGACCCTGGCTCTGACCTTGCCGCCTGAACTGAATGATGTGATTATCCTTCGCTGCTCAGTCGGTTTTTCGTATCCTGCCCTAGCCTGGTACTCAGACCTGGTCACGGCGCCAGTAATTTTACTTTCATCCTACAGGTGGCACTGCATGTTAACCCTGCCTATACCTTTTATATAGATTTACCATTGATTGTCTGCAGTAATGAGACATGTACATCACATTAACAGTATTTCATGGGGGAGATGAAGCTTAAGAGACAACATTGGTGTTAGTAATATTCTGTTTAATATTTCTCCTCCTTGTAATTTTCTGACTAGATGCTTTACCTGAAAGATTTCATCAAAATTGTTAAGCTGCTTTGGGCTGCCGAGAGCTTACTGCTGAACCCGGATATATTCGGGCGACACTAACTAACCTGCTGTGCGTAGCCAGGAAGTATCTGTCTGCACTTGCTGACTTGTTAATGACTGTTTGGCTGAGTTAGTCCTTAGGACCTCCCCCCACATCCTGTACATGACCCAAAGCAGCTCCCTTTTGAGACCCCATCAAACCTTCATTTTGAGATATGGTAACTCCTCAAAATTCAAGTTGTACTCCTAAATCCCTCATGGTCAATTTTGTCCGGTGAGCAAAACGATGCAGTTGGCAGGGTAGGTTACAACCAGCAATTCAGCAGGACAAGGGTTTATGGTTTAGCCCCCTCAATGCTGAGGCTACTGTCCAATTCACAAGAACGCAAATATTTTAGAAAAACATCCAAACCCTGTCATGTTGGTATTTATTAGAAAGCTCTCACTGAGTACTCTCCTATGAGTCCCCATGTGCCAGGGTTTCAATTATTGTTCAGGATTTTTGCATAAATTTGTATTAGCTAAAGTCGCCACCAGCAGCATGGGTTAAGGTTTACCCATCCTCAGCTCTCTGTATGTGACTCCCAGCTCACACATAGGAGACAAAGTGGATGCAAGCCGTGTGAAGTCCCCGAGCAAGTAGTCTTTCTATTGTGGACTTACCTCACACATGTCTCCATGAGTATTCCAAGGCATGTACATGACCCTATATAAAGGTTGCTGGCCACACTATTATTAGCTTCAGCCAGTACAAGCTGGGTAGCTATAGTAATAAGTGAACTTCTTGGACACAGTATTCTGTCGTCCTTTCTCATATGGCACCCTACATGTGTTGATATGTGTTGGGGTTGACCCAGGTGGACTTTGAGCATGATGAGAGAGGACAGGTGCCTGAACTTTACCATGTGATGTAATAGCATACAGTTAAACCACTAAGAGGCCATGGGGCTGTCACTCTTGTTAATGTATAGTGTTTCCTGTTCAGTCTAAAGAGGCATAGAGAACAAATTAGTAGACACACACATATACATAGATATGAATACAAGTATATATATAT
>OZ012689.1:4713068-4745568 GCA_963942565.1 Maea johnstoni | reverse complement strand
AGAGTATTCAGCGAGAGCTTTTCAATGAATACTAACATGACAGGGTTTAGATTTTGAAGGACTCTCCTTTGAATATTTAGTGAATTTGTAATTAGTTATTTTCAAAGTTATTTTTTAAGTTATCAAAAGTCTGGACAACACAGGTCTGCCATTGTCTGTCAATCTCAAGCATATAATGATCAATTTTTTTCATCTCCATATTATTCCAATGACATTGTATAAGGATATCATGCCTTATTTTGATAAATGTACACATGTTTATGGTTGAAATCTGAGTATATTGTGGTCCCCCTTAACAATTTGGACGCCCAAAAATTTAAGAAATTGGCAATTTTGGGCACCCAGTTTCTAAATCCTGGCAAAGACCCTGTCTGTCAAGAAAATATCCATGCATGAAGGGGTTAATTGCTTATTGGAATGAAAAACTGGTGTTTGACTTGCTCACTCTGACTCACCCCATGAGAGCATAGCCATAGGCCACAAGGTTCCTTTCTTTCCTCCTTTATTGAACCTGATTGTATTACATACAGCCAACGCAAAGATTACTCAATCCTTATTCCAGGGCTCGAAATTCAGCTTTTTTTCCAGGAAGGCTAATTGCATCTTCATAAGCTTCATGGTGTTATTTATATCAAACAATACCTTTTTGTGGTCCATGCAGAAATCTTAGGTTTATTTTATAGCAACCAAAGCAATTTGGAAAACATCATGTTTGTTTTCACCAGATTGGGAGACATTGTTGTCTTTCTGTACATTTTCCCTCAATAGCAGGCACTAATTTGTTGAGGAGGTCAGAGGCATGGAGAGAGTATGATGTCTCCATGTCTCTGATGGTGCGCATTTAACCCTCATGCTGTTGGTGGCTAATTTGATCAATGAAAAATAATGTGAAAAAAGCTGAAAAATGACCGAAACTCTGGCAAATGGGTACTCATCTAAGAGTACACAATGAGAGCTTTCCAATGAATACCAAGATGATAGGGTTTAGATGATTTTCAAAGATTTTTGAGTTCTTGTGCCTTAGACAAAAGTAGTCTCAGCATGTTCCTGATGATGTGGATTCAAGGTCAGCGCCTCCCGCAAATAGGTTTTCTGACCCACAATTCCAAAAAATAAAATATTTGACCCTCTCCCGGGTCAACTAACCTATATTTTGATTCTTGTGACCCGTGTGTCTGAAATATACATTTTTTCTGCCCGCCATCATTAAATAGTGATATTTGTGTTCGGAGATAATTGGGAGGAATTGCTCAAGCAGCAAAGATGTACATGTGCTGGGAGGTGTTTCCCTCACTTTAGTAGTGTCAGTCATGTCAGGTAGCCTCACGGAATCAATAAAGATCAATAGTGGAATCCAACATTTGGCTGATTAATTCAGCCAAAAAGCTGCTGCGATTCCCAGACCGTTCTTGCTATCTGGTTCTCTCCTTAGGGTTTGCCGTTGCTGGATCTTTAATGCATGGGGATCACATTCATTTTTAATTGCTGCTGGTTTGTTGATGAAGTGGATACAGTGACTGTAACATCAACTCAAGGGCTGATGAACTGTATTTGGTTGTATAGAATGAATGGTATCTCTCTCTCTCTTTCTGTCTGTCTGTCTGTCTGTCTGTCTGTCTGTCTGTTTCTCTCTCTCTCTCTCTCTCTCTCTCTCTCTCTCTCTCTCTCTCTCTCTCTCTCTCTCTCTCTCTCTCTCTCTCTCTCTCTCTCTCTCTCTCTCTCTCTCTCTCTCTCTCAATCAATTTTTTAATTTTCTTAATGAAAGATGTTCATGTTTAAATTGTTTTTGGCTTATGGTAATTTAAGTAAACTCTTAAAAGAGAATCTCATAGTGCCACTGCACTAAAACTGCCTACTAACAGTCTTTAACTCAGATGATGAGGAAAAGTGTCTGTTGTGGAGCTGCTTAAGGTAGAACATGCCGGTCTCATCACCCCTGCCCCCAGGATATATGATACTTTAACCCTTCCAATGCTGAGGATACTTTTGTCCGAAGCACAAGGTCACACAAATCTTTAAGAAATATCTTAACCCTCTCATCTTGGTATTCATTGGATAGCTCTAATCAAGTACTCATAGATGAATACATGCTAATACAAAATAAAGCAAAAAACCTTGAAAATGACTAAAACACTAGCACATGGGTACTCATCTGAGAGTACTCAGCGAGAGCTTTCCAATGCATACCAACATGACAGGGTTTAGATGGTTTTGTGCTTTGGATGAAAGAGGCCTTAGCAATGGAAGGGTTAATGCTAGTGCAGAAAAGGGGAGGGTTGGCTTTGTAATGATGTTAACCCTTTTGCTGCTGGTGACTAGTTTGTCTCAGTAGAAAGTAACCCCGCTAGACCAATTATTTTTGAGATATTACATTCATTAGTGAGCCGTTTCGCGTGCTGCCAATTAGCGTAAGGTCCTGGGTATAGGTCAGCTGAGTGGGTGTGAAGGAGTTAATTAGCAAGTCCTTGGAGATAATGGCCGCTCTTCTTACTCACTATCGTCTATCCAGGACTCGGCGTTAAACCTTCCAATACGTCTGATCACAGATGATACTAAGGAATAGGGAAATATCTCACTGTGGCCACCCAGTGAGCAAGTGTAGAACTAGATCTTGCCTATTGTTAGCCTTTCCTTCCACAGAAGAGCATTAACCCTTCCAATGCTTATGCTACTTTCGTCCCAAGCATAAGGATGCAATGAATTTTGAAAAACATCTAAGCCCTGTGATGTTGGTATTCATCGAATAGCTCTCGCTGAGTACTCTCAGATGAGTACCCATAGCTTAATGATATCACTTAATAATATCCAAGCAAGTATGAACTATTAAAAAACTCCATATCTGAGAACGATGAAAGCCATATTTCTTTGTCCAAAATAACTAACAAATTTTCAATTTTTAGTAAGAAATCATTTGCAGTCCCAAAATGGTATGAGATTTATATTTTTTTTTATAAGGATTGACATCAAAAACTTATCTTCACTCCACTGTATCTTACAACAATAGAGTTAACTTTTCAATACAAAGTTCCATATTGATTTGTAGTACCTATACAATATTTACCTATACATATGTCAAAGTAAATTGAGGTTAATGCACATTTTTCTCACCTTGTATTGATATCAATATTATAGTTTCCTGTTGAAGATAAGATCCACCCACTATTTATAGCTCATACTGTAGTTCATGTAGACTTTAATGATTTCCCTCGCCAGCTTGTATGGATGATATTGATCATATATTACTTGGTATCTGAGTAATAGTACCTAACCAGCAGGGATTCATACGTTTGAGTACGCTATGCCATTTTGATTTTTTTCCCTTTTTAGAAATGGTACGGTACCAGTACCTGAGTACCGGTACATCTTAACGGTATCCAACCCTATATACAGTTGCGCCACATCTCCTGGAACTGTGTTGTGCTGTGAAGTATTAGATAACAGAAATGACTGCTTAATGGGCAATTATCAAATAAGGCTGGGAATAATATACCCAGGGATTCCTTGGACAATGCTAGGAATTTGCCAGGATTTTCTGGATATTCCAAAGTGCATTTTATAAGAAATTAGGTAATGGTGTATCGTTAATTTCTCTAATATATTTCTAAAATATTGTTTTCATTCATTTTGCCCATAGTCATATTCCACACAAGGAATGTCTTACTTGAAAGATGTGTGCTTGATTTATGGCTATTTCAACCTGAATTGTATTTCCACTGTTAGGAATCATTTGTTATGTTCTCGATCAATCTCCACCTAATTAAGGAAGCCAATGATTGATGAGTGGAATAACAAGTTTTGAATGGTAGTATAAGGTCACATTTTTCTCTGACCAATCCAAGGGGTTTATGGGTAATTTTCTTTTCCTTTACCTCTTAGGCTAAGCGTATTGATTTTTGAATAGGGTCAAATGGAATAAATGCATTTCATGCTAACAACAAGAAAAATGTAATGAATGAACAAAAGATTTTATTGAAAAACATTTCTTTAACGTTAGTCAGAAAATAATCAGTCTTGCTTTAGTTTCTTCATGTCAAGGTCATCAACACATTTGAAAAAAAACTGACATTCCTAGATAGGGCCACTCCAATTTAATTACTTGTCTTACAAGCTTTCTTTTGGAAAAAAAATCCTGTCAGACTCCAAAAAGAAAGAAAAAAAAAGTCACCTTTGTTGTCTTACAGATAAAAGTGGTTTTGAAATTTTCTGTCAGACTCCAAAAAAAAAAAAAAGCAAGTTTTAAGAATATTCTTTGTATGGGTGATTCAATCAACTACAGGAAGCTATCATTGCTGTAGTAGAGCCTCAGACTTGAGGAGGTATACCTCCCACCCTTCAGGTTACAGGGATTAATAGATTGATTGATTTTATTAAGTTGAGAATAGGCTGGTAGAAACATCGCTACCAGTCCTAGTCGGCAAACTCTAAAAAAATTAAATATATAAAAAAAGTCACATTTTTCAACTTTTTTTATACCAAAATGGCTCATTTCCTACCTCCTGAGCTCGTAAGACAAGTAAATAAATTGGAGTGCACTAATGGAGAAAGCGCAATCTCTAAATTTGAGTCTCGTCCGAGGCTCATCCAGAAGGCCCTTTGCTTCTGATCGTAGATTGCGTAGATCGTAGAAAAGTCTCACTCTTAAGAGAAACTGTAATATTTGGAGAACGCCTCCACAGAACCCCCAGTCATTGCCAACTTTCTCACATGACTCAAGCCAAAGTTGATCCCTGGCGTCAGTGCCAACTGCCAAATGCAAATTTAGACCACCCACTACTGGGGCAAGCCCCCATATGGGGTTGAAGTTGAATTGAATTCCAATCATGAAGAACTTGATCAATGAATATTCCATTAAACCACAATAGAATTAGTCTTTCACTGTAGTAGAATTATTAAGCACCAGCTGCACCTTTGTCATATCAAGTGACATTTTTTCTTTCGGAAGAAGAGCTGTCATAATTTTCGATGCAGTAACTGGCAATGTTGATTAAGCCTTTCATGGTAACTGAAGGAAAAGAGCTTTAATTAAAGCTGCCACCTTTCAACATCAAGTTGTGTCATGCAGCCCCTCTAAAGCAAAAGACTATACACACACAAACATTTTGCTATTTAGCCCTTCCAATGCTGAAGCTATATACTTTTGTCCAAAGCACTAGGACGCAAAGATTTTGAAAAACATCAAAACCCTCTCATGTTAGTATGCATTGGAAAGCTCTTGCTGAATACTCTTAAATGAGTACTCATTTGCCAGGGTTTCGATCATTTTTCAGCTATTTTTACATCATTTTGTATTTGCAAAATTAGCCACCTGAGCCGCACAAGGGTTAGAGCAAGTGTAAGAAAATAATCCTCAACTTATTTGATACGACAAGCACACTGAGAGGCATGGAAATGCTTGATTGCTTGGAGCCAAACTGGTTGTAACTAGCATTAGGGAATCACCAGCCAGCTATATAGGTGTAAAAGGGTTGAAGGCTAATAAGTACATGAGATGGACTATATTTACATTATGTACATTTATTCATGACATGGTGTAGAGCATTGTGAGGGCAGGAGCGGTCTTGGTTCGTCGGTGTCACATACATGTTTCTCCTACCAGCCCCTAGCCTGCCTCCCAGGCCATATTTAAATGTCATCCCTTGTGGATAGATTGCACAGCGGTATACTAGGAGGGTAGTTGGAAATTACTTTCATAACAACCCCCTTGTGTGGCAATTATGTGAATTAAAAGACCAACAGTAGGCCACAAGTACCTATGTAGTACAGGTGCAGGCATACATTGATTTATAAAAAAGAAAAAAGCCTAGTAGCTAGGCTAAGCAGCCCCCTGACCAGGTCTGAATCACATAAATGATAGGACTGCTGGTTTTATTGTCAGCCTTTGTTGGAGTACAATGAGTAAAGATACAGCCATTATTTGGTAAGACAAGCTTCCTTGGAGTACAACTAGTAAAGAGGCACAGCTTTCTCATTTTGAAAACTTACATGAACATTTGGAAATGTATCATAGAGAAAATATCTGTTTCTAGAAACTGATACAAGAGCAGCTAGGAATGAATTTATTGATGATATCGTAGGGAAATTAGTTTCAATAGAACATGCCTGAGTGTTTTCATTTAAGCACAGCTACTGTTTATGGTTAAATATTTGAAGCTATTTTGCTTTGATTGGGCGAGTAGAATTTTAAAGAAGGAAGCATAAATTAGGACATCCTGTCGAAGGACAAGAATCTCTTGTTGGATTTAGGATATATGCCACGGCTTGATAGGTTTCATGAGTTCAACTACTATTGATATCAGCAGAGCCAGCAGTTTCTGTCAACTTACTGCCCCAATTGTCTAACATGGCAGGATTCAGCTTAACATTTTCAGGCAGGAGCAGATTTGGCTCCGTAAGGATTTAAAAGTTAGAAGAAAAAAATCCCTGAATAAGCAGTGCACCTGAGTGAATGTGTTTCAGACTGCAATAAAGGAGGTCTGGGGCTTGCCCAGAAAAATATGTGCTTTGACACGAATTCTGGATCACTATTAGTAAAAGAAGAGGAGAGAAAAAAGCATTCTCTTTAAAGTGCCTCAATTAATAATTGATAAGTCCATTCACAAATTTGGCACCTATAATTTAATATCTGGCTGCAAAATTCCTTGCTGCAAGGGAAAATGCCGTTTAACGCCCATTATGGGCAATCCCTGTAGAATGCTAATGTCAGTCTTTTGGTGTTCAGAATGGAGCATACTTTACACTCTTAACAAGCATTTCTCGTGTTTGTGGTTTTAGGTATTGAATTTTACCCCTTCCAATGCTGAGACTAATTTTGTCCAAAGCACAAGGACGAAAGTATTTTTGAAAACCATCTAAACCATGTCATGTTGGTATTTATTGGAAAGCTCAAGTACCTTCAGATGAGTACCATATGGCAAGGTTTCAGTCATATTTCAACTTTTTTTCATCATTTTGTTTTGGTCAAAGTAGCCACTAGCAGCATAAGGGTTACGGCTTGTTTCTGGGACACACATTACATTGACAAATTAGTCCACTGCTTTAACTTAGTAACATCTATCACCCCAAAGATTTGGTCATTAGATGCTAAAAGTTATACCTTACTTAAAACATTTCTGCAGCCCTTACCATAGTGCAGTGGTTTACATGGGGTGTTTCAGTGGGTTATGAGTGGTTGCCTACAGTGGTGCCACTGCGAAATACAGTGGTACCACTGAAAAATATAGTGGATAGTACATGGGTCTCTCAAGAGCTGACGTAGCACCATCCCCCACTTTCCTGGAATGTGGCCCAAGAGCCTTGTTGTAGTGGGTTTATTACCACTTTTTTGTACCACTGAAAAAAAAAGTGCCCTTTAAGCCTGTCTGAAGTGTCCCGCTTTTGCAAAAGCGGAGACACTTTATTGGGGCTTCATGGCCACTTTTGCAAAAAGTGGTAGCTTCATAGTGGTCCCACTGTTTTGGACAGTGGTAGGTGGGCCTGCATGCCATTGCATCAGCAGTTCTCTACCACTAACAGATGCAGTGGTCATGCCACTGATCAAGAGAGTGGTCCCACTATACCTGACAGTGGTATGATCATCCTATAATGCTAGTTGCAGTAGATTTACCACTGTTCAATGTAGTGGTCCCACTGTTTCAGACAGTGGTAAAGTCATGCTTTACTGCAAGATGCTGTGGTTATACCACTGTCAAAGGAAGTGGTTGACCCACTTTCTCTGACAGTGGTGGTCATGTACCCCACTGAAAAATGCATTAATTTAGCACATCATTCAGGATAGATGAATGAATGAATGAATAAATAGATACGTTAATAGATAGACACTCAATAGTTAAAATAATTTTCTAAAAAGTTTATTAGAAAGAGGTTTAACCTGTTAAGAACATTTACATAGGATTATAATGCATGGCAACATATTCTGGACAATTATTCTAAGATGTTCCTGTCTCCTGTCTGCTAATTGTCTCTCCAATCTTGATGGACTGTAGACCTAACATTAGTCACAACTCATAGTTTGCAAGGTTCCCTTCTCCTGAATCATGGAATACCCTAACATTCTGACACAGCTGATGTAAATAAAGAGAAACTCTATATCATACTCACCTTATTTCAACATCCTAGTCACTTCTAAATCATATGTCAGCATGCCTTTCCTGTCTAACCTGAGTATTTCATCTCACCTTGCATTTTCTGTATTCAACAGCAGAGATATTCACCTGCCCTTTTGACTGAAATAGCCTTGACTTTATCCTTATCCTCTTACACACAGTTTGTCCTAGTTAGTTTTTCAAAATTCACCTCATACCATTTACAGAGCACATTTCTGTCAATGATTTCTACTCACCTCCTTCTCATACACTGTCATCCGGTCAACTGCCACTATTTCAAATTATGAGGTCAAGATCTGTACTAGCTGACCCCATTGTTATGCAGCCTAACAGATAAGGAGAAGCCTGCATCTCCTGTGCTCATATCCATAACAGTCACATAGGGTTTATTTAGTGGCCCCACTGTTATCAGCAGTGGCCCCACTGCAAGAAAAAGTGGTCCTAAGATAAACTTAGTTTTGGAAGCCCCATTATAGTGGTTTCTGATATATGTGGATTTTTTTCAAGTCACATATGGTTTTATGTAGTGGTCCCACTGTAAGAAACAGTGGCCCCACTGTAAGAAACAGTGGCCCAACTGTAAGACACAGTGGCTCCACTGCAGGAAACAGTGGTCTTACCACTACGTTAGACAGTGGGGCTGACTCTGACAGTGGTACCACTTAAATACCCCATTTCACAGCTTTTTTATGCAGTGGGCAGGCTTACTGACCACTTTTACCACTAAGGCATGGTGAGGGAGGTTTACCCATCTATTATCTGACACATGTAAATATCTTGCTAAAAAAAGCATTATTTTGAGAAGTACTTGATTTAGGATATTTGTTGTTCCATTGAGGGTTAACAATCCTTCTTAAACTTTTTCAGAAAGTAATCACTCTAATTGTTGAGCTCTTGGTGTCACACAGTTTCAGTTACTTTAAATGCAAATGGGTTAAAATTTGATCCATCCTTGAAGTGCAGTTATTTATATATCATTAGCATATTTAAAACAAGCATCAGTTGGTGCACAAAACAGTCTTAGGGTTTCAGCAGCTTAACCCTTCCAATGATAAATCTACTTTCATCCAAGGAACAAGGATGCAAAGACTTGAAAACCTGTTAAACCCTGTCATGTTGGTATTCAATAGATAGCTCTTGCCGGGGTTTCAGTAATTTTTCAGTTTTTGCCTCATTTTGTATTGGCCAAAATAGTCACCAACAGCATAAAGATTAAGCCAAGGGCAAGTAAAATGTGAGATGTAATCTTTAAAATTGCATCTGTCTAAGCCTGCAGGATATTTTTGTATGTCATTAGCACATGTAGAGTAGGACGTTCACCCGCGAGCGTATAAAAAAGTTGTAGTGTTCTGCTTCAGCATTAAGCCGATGTGACAATAAATGCAAATGGGTTAAAATTATCACAAAACAGTCTTAGGGTTTCAGCAGCTTAACCCTTCCAATGATAAATCTACTTTCATCCAAGGAACAAGGATGCAAAGACTTGAAAACCTGTTAAACCCTGTCATGTTGGTATTCAATAGATAGCTCTTGCCGGGGTTTCAGTTATTTTTCAGTTTTTGCCTCATTTTGTATTGGCCAAATTAGCCACCAGCAGCATAAAGATTAAGCTGAGGGCAAGTAAAATGTGAGACGTAATGTTTAAAATTTCATGTATCTAAGCCTGCAGGATATTTTTGTTTGTCATTAGCACATGAAGAGACATTAAGGACGTATGAGGGCAAGTAAAATGTGTGAAGCAATGTTTAAAATTGCATCTGTCTAAGCCTGCAGGATATTTTTGTATGTCATTAGCACATGTAGAGTAGGACGTTCACCCGCGAGCGTATAAAAAAGTTGTAGTGTTCTGCTTCAGCATTAAGCCGATGTGACAATAAAAAATTCATGTAGTTGAGCAGAGCAACCCCGCAAATGGCTTTGCTCTTAAATTGTCTCGGGAAATTAGCGGTAATGGTTGCGCAATAGGTGCTCCAAGTCAGGGGGGCGCGAGCGTTTGCGATGTTGGCGCTTATCTCTCGAGAGATCATTCCATCCATCTTACTCGGGATTTCTCTTTATACGTCTAATTAGCTCACAGCTGAGGATGAGGGCGTCTTGATGGGGGTATCCGCTTACCAAGCTTATTAACCCTATGGGGGTACTACCTATGTGTGTCATATATCACCAGAGTTCTGCGGAGGAAGAACGAGTGAGCTTATAGTTCAACATCTTTTTGTCTAATGCAGTTTTTCTTCATCAGATTTTGTTTCGTTTAAAGAAATTTGATCCGATTAGATCCAATTTAAGATATTTGTTGTAGCCCAGGAACGCATTTGTTTTCCATTGAATTGAAAGCAAACTTTCAATGATAATGGTAATAATGATCATGAAAATGATAGTAATAATAATATTAACAATATTGATATTGATATTGGTGGTGGTAATGTTGATGATGATGATGAGGACAATGATGATAATAATGATAAAAAAACAAAAACAAACAATAATAATGATAATAATAATAATAATAATAAAAATGATAATATATATATATATACATATATATATATATATATATATATATTTATATATGTATATATATATATATATATATATATATATATATATATATATATATATATATATGTATATATATATATGTATATATATATATATATATATATATATATATATATATATATATATATATATATATATATATATATATATATATATATATATATATATATTATATATATATGAACGAACACAAATACTCGGGCAAGACAACCTCTATGGCCTTGTTACCAGTAGCTAGACTATTTGTTTAGTAACTGGTCTGTCATGTTATCTTAGTAGCATTAGGCCACTTGTTGATATAAGTGCAATTGGTCATTTTAGTGCTGGGTATATGCTGTTTGTGAGATAGGACAGGATAGTTGAGCTTGTTCTTAAGCTATTTCCAAGTGCTTTATCACCTGCTATCAGCCCTGGGCTACTGACCAAATATTGAATGACACTGGAGTATGTATATAACCTAGTTGTGGGCAAGCCAGCCACCCTATACACATGTCATATGATGAATCTGGTCAAATATGTCTAAACCAATTTATACTTAACCCTTATGCTGCTGCTGGCTAATTTGTCCAATACAAAATGATGGAAAGAAACTAAATAAATGACTGAAATCCTTGCACATTGGTACTCATCTGAGAGTTACTCAGCGAGAGCTATGTAATGAATACTAACATAAAAGGATTTAGATGTTTTTCCAAAATCGTTGCGTTCTTGTGCTTTGGACGAATGTATAGCCTCAGCATATGAAGGGTTAACCCATTAATGTAGGTAGCACCAGTATCCTCACTGCATTAGTGATATCTTTCTGATCAGAGCATTTTTTTAAATTCAAACAATCATTATCATTGGTCCCGGAAGATATTTGAGGGATGAATGTTGATCACATAACATACAAGTCTATTTTGTCTGAATATGTTATTTATAAGGATGTCTTGTACTTGACATGCAAGGAAATGAATAAAGAAATATTTCAAAAAGTGTTTTTTGAAATTTGTGAAATGATGCTTGAAACCATTGTTATTTCAAACGCAATAGTATTTAGGTCCAGTTGATACATGATTAGGAGATCTCCAGACATGGATGGGTTACTGCATGTCCTAAGAAAAGTCACTGTGTTAACCCTTAGCCTGCTGTTGTCTGATTTGGCCAGTAAAAAAATGATGCAAAAAACCTGGAAAATGACTGAAACCCTGGCACATGGGTACTCATCCGAAAGTACTCAGCTAGAGCTATCCAATGAATACCAACATACCAGGGTTTAGATGGTTTTCGCAAATCTTTGCGTTCTTGTGCTTTGAACGAAAGTAGCCTTAGCATTGGAAGGGTTAACTGAATCCATGATACTTATGATTATATTGATTGAATTTCAGTACCAAAAATATTTGAACAATTTTTTATTCTGTTTAAGGTTTTTTTACGGATTTTTTCCAAAATATGCTTTATTCAGGAAGATATCACTCCATACTGTTTTGAGGTGCTACGGGCATGGATGGGTTAAAATTGCCACTGCCATGGTTTCAGTTAAGTTGAATAATTGACCTGTCCACTAGGGTTCATGCCTAGGGCAGTCCTGTACATGGCATGGTCAGAATTAACCCTCTCAGTGCCACACATGCATTTGCGATAACCTTTTAAACCTAGAAAACCAAGCACACACACATATATGCATGCAAGATAATCAAATTCATTTAAAGAAGAGCCTGGCCCACTAGTCTAAAAGACCCTTCTTAGCTCAAAAGTTATGCAATTAATTGACTGTCAAAATGTTGTGCTCGATTCAACATTCATTTTGATATGTCACATGACTGTGATAGATCAAGCTTTTATATAAGATCGTCAAATATGAACAACCTGGTACTGGATTTTGGCCAATATCCCCATTACATTTGGCATAAGACATTTGTAGGGAAAAATAGAATTTGGACCAATAAGGGTTAAAACCATCCCCACCTGAGTAGGATTAACCCTTTCCTGCCTAGAAATCTTAACTTTGAAATAGGCATGAATTCCCAAAATATCTTTTGATGGTGCAATATGATAAAACTGACGGTGCAATATGATATAACTGGTGGTGCAATATGAAAAAAACTGATAGTGCGATATGATAAAACTGGTGGTGCAATATGATATAACTGGTTGTGCAATATGATATAACTGGTGGTGCAATATGATAAAACTGGTTGTGCAATATGATAAAACTGGTGGTGCAATATGATATAACTGGTGGTGCAATATGATAAACTGGTGGTGCAATATGATATAACTGGTGGTGCAATATGATAAACTGGTGGTGCAATATGATAAAAACTGGTGGTGCAATATGATAAACTGGTGGTGCAATATGATATAACTGGTGGTGCATTATGATATAACTGGTGGTGCAATATGATATAACTGACAGGATGGGGTATGACTAAACTGACAGTGCAATATGATAATGCCGAGCTATTCACTGAAATTCCTTTATCTAACGCCTGGAATACTGAGTGGCTGGGGTTATATGGACTTAGAAAGACTGGGCATTATCAAATCTCCATCAATCACTCTCCTCTGGAAGGGAGCCGATGATGGAGGCGCCAAAACCGTATCACTTAACCCTTTCAATGCTGAGGCTACTTTCATCCAAAGAACAATGACGCAAAGATTTTTGAAAAACATCCAAACCCTGACATGTTGGTACTCATTGGAAAGCTCTTGCTGAGTACTCTCAGATGAGTACCCATTTGCCACGGTTTCGATCATTTTTCAGGGTTTTTTGCAAAATTTTGTTTTGGCCAAATTAGCCAACAGAAATAGGGTTACGGGTGCCAATCATGCTGTGCAGTTATAGAGAGATCCAAAGTAAACGCCATCCACACTCGACGGATCAATGTGAAATGTCAACGCTCACCGCGGCGGCAGCGGCGGCGGATGTCCACATGAAAAGGGTCGTTGGCCGATGGTTGATGGTGTTCGAGTTTGCCTTTTCCTGGAGCAGGGTTGGTATTTCCCCGCTCCTGCATGGTCTTCACTGATTGATCCAGGCTTCTAGCTGCTCAACATGCTCTGCTAGTCGGCTGATGGGCAGCCAAGGCAGGCTCGATCAAGGAGAGAGTATTAACCCTTATTCTTGTAGTGGCTAAGTTGGCCAATACAAAATCATGAAAAAGAACTGGAAAATGACTGAAACCCTGGCGCATGGGTTAACTCATCTGAGAGTTCTCATGGAGAGCTATCCTATGAATACCAACATGACAGGGTTAAGATGGTTTTCAAAAATCTTTGCGTCCTTGTGCTTTGGACGCAAGTAGCCTCAGCATTGGAAGGGTTAAGTCAGGGAGCGGTGCCAAGAACCAAGGAGAATAGGGGAGATTGCCATACTGCTACTGTATAGGGCTGGGTGCTTCAAGGATACAGTATGATATGTGATATGCCGCTGATTGGCATTGATACTACCACACATTTCTGCTGCTACTGCTGCTACTGCTGCTACCAGTATGGCTTTTACTATGATGACGACTTATGTTACTAACTTCTACTACTACTATTACTACTAGTACTACTACTACTACTACTACTACTACTACTACTACTACTACTACTACTACTACTATCCATCTATCTATCTATCTATCTATCTATCTCTCTATCTATGACAGGTCTATCAGTTCCCAACATTTCAGCTGGGCATTATTCCCAGGGTAGTCCAGTCATCGGGTCAACCAGAGGCATATATCCAGCATGTTTATCATATGTCACATGTCAAGTAGTGTCAAGGAAGTTCAGCATTATAGCCAATTAGCTGTCAATGGGATCAATCTTCCAATCAATTGATACATCGATCAACGCTCCTATCAACAACTTGTGATCTATGGGATTGCCATATTCACAGTCTCTCTCTCTCTCTCTCTCTCTCTCTCTCTCTCTCTCTCTCTCTCTCTCTCTCTCTTCTCTCTCTCTCTCTCCTCTCTCTCTCTCTCTCTCTCTCTCTCTCTCTCTCTCTCTCTCTCTCTCTCTCTCTCTAAAAATATAATTTATATATATATATATATATATATATATATATATATTATATATAGATATAAAGATATATAGATATAGATATATAGATATATAGATATATATAGATACAAAACAGCCTGTCTTCAACAGCCTGTCTGTTGTTGCCATAATCATCAGAATGTACCTTATAACTTAACAAATATTTTGCAAATACATGCTTTTTTACTAGGTTATATTCATAAGTAGCATAGACACAGACTGTACTGTCCAAGGGGGCCTTCAGACATGAAAGAGTTTAAAGTCCTCTATAGATCATATACCATTCAATGTTTTCTCTACTAACTTCTCTACTTGTTTATGGAAAATATTATTATGTATTGTTTACAAGAAAAACAGCTTTCTACTATCAAGAGAATTAAGTATATATTAAAAAAATGTAAAGTGCAAACTTGGTCATCATAATACTTTAAGCAGATTGGCCTTTGGTCTGTGAAAGTTCAGCATGCATCATAACCACTTGCCCCACTGTAAGTTGCAAGTGCATTTGGCAGACTATGGCAAGCAGAACAATTATGCATTGCTTTAAGCAAGTATTGTTTTCAGTCCTCACAATGTAACTTGCCTTAATTTGCCTTAATTTGTTCAACATGGTAGCGGGGCAAGTGGAAGTGCTGGTGGGGCAAGTAAACTTAAGGGGCAGCTTGCCCCACTCAGCAAGTAATGTTTTGGAACCTATGTTGCACCCTGAAGTATTCATCCCAAATTTGATAACCAATGTTAGATCTAAATGGCCTATAACTAGAGAAAAATGCAATAATATATCCAGCATTTTCTAATAGCAAAGTCTCCAGCTCCAAATACTGGCTGTTATAACACCGATGGGATGAAGGTACCAGTGAAATCAACTTTGGCGACTATTGGTATCATGCAGCAGTATTGTCATCACAAGGTCGCTCTGTTTGCTCTACAAATACTATTCAGGGACAGAGGTTATTTGCTACTGCAGTGCAGAGGATAGACTTAGTCTAGCTACAATTAAGGCTCTAGTCTGTTTTTACTTTAATATATATAAATGCCTGCACCTATACTACATAGCGATTGTGGCCTACTGTTGGCCATACTGCTCACACAATTGCCACACGAGGGAGTTGTAATGGTAGTATATTTCCAACTGACCCGCTAGTATACTGCAGTACCATCTATCCACAATGTATGGCATCTAAATATGGCATGGGAGGCAGGCTCAGGACTATGCATCATTTTTGTCAGTAATCTACAGCTGAGTGAGGATTAATCTAGAATCTAGGCTGTTTTGGATACAGTGATACCCAAATATTTTTAAATTCAACATACCGTGTCATAGCATCCTTTTTAGTTTTTAATTTGAGTTGTCCAAGTGTTGAAGTTATGGAGACTGAGGTGTTTCGATTTGGGGGCATTGAAATGAAAAAGAGTTACACATAAAAATGCACACTCTTGCATCTACTTAAATGTGCACTAGATACACCACCCAATTAATATGTATTTTCTCACAGTCCCGTGGCAAGGATACATATCTGTATCTCCTGCAGGTGTGAAGCTGTTTCAGGTTGATTTGCATGAGGAGCATGTGGTCTGAGAAACAGCTGTTGAGTGGCTCACAGCTTATCATACTGTTGTTTGGTTTAACTATGATTTACTACACTGCTTTATCACATTATTCTTATCGCTTTCAACACATGCAGTGCCACCACACTGCCAGTACCTGGCTCACACACATACATAGCCTGCCTCCTAGGCCATATTTGTGGGTAGATGGCACTGTGGTATACTACAGACTGCAGCTCAAGTGTGTCCCCCTTGAGGATTTATTCAGAACTAAACCTGTAGTGAAATCAATTAACTCAGGTCAGATCAGTGAAAGAGCCAGATATCACAGACTTGTAGCAAGTTTAACACATGTAGGGATTGGCACTTTAAAAAATTTCTTGATATAATGAAATATAATTTTTTTTCTTATCCACTTGATACCTTAACGATAATTATAACGATACTACATGCCTCACAGGGACCTAATTTCGTTGAATTTGGCACTGTCAGCATCAGAAATTTCACTAATAAATTGGGAACTGCTTTCATGCTGAGCTATTCAGGTAAAAGTAATAGGTCAATTTTGCATGTATTTCAAATCTTGAATGATAAAATACGATATTTTTTCGATACAATATATTTTCCTTGTCGAAATTGGTATTTGGTATCTTGTTGAGTACAGGTACCTATCCCTACACACATGACAGGGTTTAAAAGGTTTTCAAAATTTTCTGTGTTCTTGTGCCTTTGGCGAAATTAGCCTCTGAGCATTGAAAGAATCACGCAATGGTGTACATATTTCACTGCCTTTTTGGTACCCCTCATCAGATTAAAGAGAGATTCTCACCGGCATTCGGACATAAATTTAGATGGATTGCCAAGATAACGTATAATTACATTCGTGCTTTACAGATTATATCTAATGGATTGTTCAAGCTTGGTAAAAGGTTTTCAAATTGAAATGCCAGGTAGAATTAGCTTTACGGTTGAATTCCTGTCATACTCAACCCTTCTATTATGCTTACAGCTACTCACTGAAAGATTGAATCATCTGTATCTATCACACGTTTGATTGTAACATTCAAATAAAGCAAGATTTCACAAAATTCTACAAGATTGAGGGATAGTAGTCTATAGTGTTACTCAGTATTGCTCCTGTAGGTATTTTCCACAATTTTCTCATGGTCATTTTGACTTGATAGGTATGACTTTTTGCTAAGCTTTATAAGTATTAACCCTTATGCTGCTGGAGGCCTGTGAATACAACATGATGCAAAAAAAACCTGAAAATGACTGAAACCCTGGCACATGGATGTTCATCTAAGAGTACTCATCAAAAGCTTTCCAATGCATACCAACATGGCAGGGTTTAGATGGTTTTCAAAAACAATTTGATATACCACCATATTTGTCTAATCATGATACAGTACCTTTAAGAGGTCTTCCCATTTTATGCATACCAGAGGAGATTAAATTGATACATTGCTACCTGTATGTTTCTATGTGTGATCTATACTGAAACATTCTATATTTGATACATGAATATTTCTATGGTTGACCTATACTAAAGCATCCAATATTTGATACATGTATGTTTCTATGTGTGATATATGCAGAACATTTGATATTGATACAAGTATGTTTCTATCTAATGTGTGATATATGTAGAACATTTGATATTTGGTACAAGTATGTTTCTATGTGGGACCTATGCTGAAATATTCAATATTTATCAATGGTTTGATATTTATTAAATAGATACATAAAAGATAAAATTGATACATGGATACATGTATGTTTCTATATGCGATCTATACTGATCGAAACATTCAATATTTGATACATGTAAGTTTCTATATGTGACCTATGTTGAAACATTCAATATTTATCAATGGTAAATATCAAACTGCATGGTAGATCATACCCTCATAGACGTCCATTATGATGCAGTACTATACTCTAGGGGTACCCCCATCAATAGTGTATTGTATGCCTTTATTTACATACAGATAGTATGTACAGGCAGGACTGAGTACTGATTGATACATAGTGACAGTAATGTGTCTGTGTGTGATCTATATACATTGACCTTGGGTGCAGGGTTTCACCTGTATTTGTGTGCACTATGGATTTCGGATATATCACAGCACTCCTGATTATAGTACAGGTGCAACTCTTGTGGTATTCCAGGGGCACATGTAGATCTCTCAGGGCTGAGAATCAGCAGGCACTATATAGACTTGCTACAAGTCTTTGATATCTGACTCTTTCACTGATCTAACCTGAGTTGATTAGTTCTGAATACATCCTTTAGGGGGACACACATGAGATGAGATATCAACTGCAAATCATGAAACCTGTGCTGCCATCTATAGTTGAGAGAGAGCTGAGAGTAGTAGACAGGGAGTGGGCACTGTGCATGCATCATCAAATTTCGCTGCCTCCCACACATGAGTCATAGATAACCTGTGTACCCCAGCCTGGCTGCCTGCTGACCCCATCTCCTTGGCAACCTATCTGACCTAGATAGAGGCAGCGAAAAGAGATAAGGCTCTGGATTGCCAACTCCCTGTCTACTACTCTCAGCCTCTTTCTGAAAAAAATCACGTGACCAATACTTCCCCAGGCTACATCGCGTAACCCGAGGTGCACATACCCTAGGTACTAGCATGCTGTGCCTATGGGGTTGCGGATCAAGGGGATGTATTTCTCTGGAGAGAGACAACAAAACTACTTCACAGCCAGTATATAAATATATATATATATATATATATATATATAATTATATATATATATATATATATATATATATATATATATATATATATATATATATATATATATATATATATATATATATATATATATATATATATATATATATATGATATTATATATATATATACTGGTGGGGGTAATAACTAACTCAGCCTGAGAACCGCACTACTGTTTTGATATCCCAGGGGCACATGTAGATTTCTCAGGGCTGAGGCTCGGCATGTACACGAGACCCCCTACTTCCTTGTCGGGTGTAAGGTACACATTCCTTGCTATTCAGAACAGGTATCATATTGTGTTGCGTAATATAGACTCTTTTCCAGTCCATTTCATCATTCACAATTCCTCTGCTGAGGCTAAGGAAAGGTTAACCCATTCATGCCTAAGCATAGCCTAGTCCTAGGCCAAGAAATTTATTTTACATCTTTGATTACTTACCTAATGTTTATATACCATTCTAAGATGTCTACTCAGATTTAGTTCTATATTGGCTCACCAGGCGGCCAGCATGGTTTTTTCTCTGGATTTCATGATTCTGACTGACCAGGGTGACCACCATTGGCGCCATCTATCAACAGCAACTAAAACTAACACCTAAATATTGTGCAAAAGAAGGACCTGAACAGAGAAAAGCAATATTTAAGTAAATCACAGACTAGGAGCTAGTCTAGCCTAAGCATTACTCTTAAACGTGTTGTCTTGAGCTATGATGCTGACAACCCAATTATGCCTGAACTGCCCAATGAAAAAACAAATGAATGAAATCTTTATCATGTTTTTTAGGTAAACAGACAGCACCTCTAACCCAGAGACAAACTAAATAAATTACTTACTCTGAATATGATGTAGAAAGGAAATGCCAATGAATTCTGTATTATATTTTTTTATCAATTTTTTTGGAAGACAAACATTACCTCTAATTCAAACACTAATTCACTTTAAATCAATTACTCTGCATATGATTGGGAAATGGAATACCAATGAATTCTGTATATTTTTTTAGGAAAACTAACAGCAACGCTAACCCAGACACAAATTCAATAAATCACTTACTCTGCATACAATTTAGAAATGGAATACCAATTAATTCTGTATTATATTTATTATTATATTTTTATTTAGGAATTCAGACACAAATTCACTTTAAACAACTACTGTATATGATTTAGATGAAGTACCATTTAGTACTGTATTATATTTATCTATTTTTATTTTTGTAGGAAAACGAACAGCAACTCTAACCCAGACACCAATTCAAGCCAGGAGTCAGTGCAGTCCCTGAGCCAGCAGTGTGCAGGGTCCCCTGCCAACAGCAGCACCCCTGATCTCAAAGATGCGGCGGCGGGCACCCCTTCCAGCAGCGCCCCGAGTAGCACCCCTGGGCAGCACCCCCGTCTCACGCCCCAGACGTCTCACCGGGCGTCGTCCCGAGAGTCCCCTACGCCCGCGGGCGTCAGTGGCAAGCAGGAGTCGCCTCGTCTCAACGGATCGCGGTCCAAGGAACCCTCAGTGCCCCCTGGTGGTGGTCGGAGCAAGGAGTCGAGCCCGCTCTTCAAACACCAGGATGTCGGCAGTAACAGTACCAGCGAAAAGTAAGACTTGGTGGAAGCGTAAAGCAGTATTCTGATTTCAGGGTTGTCTCTCTTCTATCCATACGTCAGTAGGATTTTAGTTTTTCTCAAATTTTTGGCAATCCTAGATATTTCCAAAAATACCTTTCGATTGCTACGATATAGCTAATAAAATTTCAAGTATCTCCTAGAAAATCTGTTAATATTGGTAAGGTATTACAATTAGGCAATGACCTGACATGGCACGTACTGACAGATTATAAAGGGATATTTCAGACCTTATAAATTGCTACTCGTTATAACAGAAATTATTACAAGGGAAATTATTATAAGGGAAATTCAAAGGGTCTTTAAAAAGAAATAAATGCAACGTTTAGTTTGAATTACTACTGAAACTAGACCTGAGTACAATCTGATTAATGTAAATATTTTCATCAATATATTCATATACTATTCCTACATGGCCACAGTATTAAGGGGTAGATCTTTGCTGTAAGAATATCTAGGGAAATCACAGGTGGTCCAGGTGGTTTAATTATCCAGGAATCCTTAAAAACCTACCCTATTATTTTATTTCATTTCTTCATCATTAATGACATCAATCTTTTGAAGAACTTACCATATTTACAATATCCACTTTAAAATCTTCCAAGATTGCTTTTAATTTTTTTCAATATCTACGTTAAGCCAATGATTATCTAAGATGAACTGATTGTAGTTAGAAGAGGGACAATCCTACTGCAGTATGTATTGTTTTGTACTTACCTTTGTCGTTATTTTTTCTCAGTCCTGAATAGACTTAGATGTTACTATGTTGTTATTCTGTTTTCCTCTGTTATTAGTCTACTAACCGCTTGAAAGCATCTTGTGAAATGAGTTGTTGAAAACTGTACCTGAAGACCCACTAGAACACACCAGTTTTTGGTAATTATTGACCTTATTATAATGTTGAAGGTAGGCACTCAATTCTTTCTACCGTCAACAAAGATTATCTCAAAATATACCAAAATATTCTCAGTTTGACTGTTAATTTAAAAAGTGAAATATTTCCTTTTGTCAAACATTTCTATTAATTTTCTTTTTTTTTGTGAAATTTCTAAGTGTGTGTCAGATCACCCTAGTATTCTGAGCACATATCAGCTGATCTTTAAAGCCAGATGATAATTAATGTATCAGGTCCATTGTGTTATTGATATAAATAATACATAATTAATTTTTATACTGTATGTACAGCAGTGTAATAAATGTGGACTCCAAGGGTGCGGAAAATACACATAAATTAAACTGCTGCAATATCAACCAGAGAGATGTATTACATAATAATATATAAGTAATATACGTCCCTGTATCAACACAGTAACTATACAGTATTTTACCCTAACCTCTGTGTTTTAAAGGTCATCAGGTGCAGACTGTGCACTGTTTCTGTTTTTCTGCACTGATTGGTTATGCTGATTTACTGAACCCCATACACAACCCCATCCCCCTCCACCTTAATAACCCATGTAGTAGCATATCTATATGTATATTTACATATTTATATATATCTATATATCATTATATGTATATGTATATTTATAACTCATGCATCTGCATTAACACTTACCCTACATCATGTGTGCTATTGTTTTACTAACCCTATATAAATACTCCCATCCCACCTACTCTTTATTCCATACACAGGAACCTTTTTCTGCGTAACATTCATTGCATCTACATGTATTACTACTCTCACCATTGCTTGTCTGTACAATATCTATCAGTAATGATATGGAAATTTGATAATTACTAAGCATTTTTTTTTTAAATATTTTAAACGGAAGTTGTTGTTTGATCAGGGAGTAATAAACCCTTTTCAAATACATATTTCTTTAAATGATAATCTTCAAAGTTGCCAGATCATGTGTACGGTCAAAATATGAAGGGGAACAAAGTACTGCTATGTGGTTTTTGTACTACTTCAGGGATCTGCAAAAAGGATGAATTTTTTAGGACAAAAACCTTTCTGCCAATATTTTCTTTTAGGATATTCCTTGAGATTTCATGAAAATAGCTTTTTAGATAATGTGTGAATCTCTTGTTTTCGAAAGGTATTTTTTGTGGTATCAATATGTGTACTTGGTACAGAATTTTCAAGTGTTTCCATGTCTTGGACCATGAGCCATATGTGCCAATTCTTCCTTTGGGGTGACTAAGTTATTACCTGTTTAAATTGTGATTATGCAGGTAATACCTGTCAAAATTGCAATTATGCAATTTTGTTTTCGAGAGCAATCTCTTTAGGGTTGTTTATGCATCATTTTCCTTATCTGTTAGAAAAAGGGTTTAAATTTCTGGGACCAACAGCTTTGTGCTAATAAATTTCCTAGGGGATATATAATGTGGTATTTTATGGACATCGTTATTTAAATTGTTTTTGAAGTGTCTCTCATATCACTCTCAGACTGCAAAGAGTGGCTTTCAATCTCTGGTACGTAAAACTTTGTGCCAATTATTTCCTATGGGATATAATATAATCTTTTCCGTACAAAAACTACTTTATTTGCATATTGGACTCTGTTTTGGAAAGCAATACCAAAGTAATATAATTAACTCTCTTGCTAAGCTGTGCCTTCTAGCAACAACTGAAATTTGCTGTGCTCCAGGACTTCAATATTTGGACACCCCTGGAAAAGCTACTCATTCCCAGTAAGAGAAAAGATGTGTCACGACTTAGCCACAATATGGCAGAAAAAGTGACGAAATAAAACGAAAATTCTCTCCACATAGCCTTAGTCTTTTCTAGCTTCAGGGCTCGACGCTGACAGTAGTCCGCTGGCCCCAGGCCAGTAAAAATTTCCAAAAACGGCTTCGGGGCAGTGAAAAAATACCTCAGCTGGTCCTACAGGGCCAGTAAACATTTAGGGGTATTCTTGTTAACAAGTTTCCCCTGAAGAATTTCCCAAATGTTTTTGAAATAAATGAAGATACAATAAATGAAAATAAATGTTGTTGGTGAATTTTATGCAATGTTTTTTTCTTTTCATAATAAAGAAAAAAATTTAGGACCAGTAAAAATTTTGCTGGACTAGTAGACCCTGGGTGTTACTGGTCCTACGGGGTCAGTAACATTTTGAGTTAACGTTGAGGCCTGAGCTTATCTGTATCTTATCGTCCCAGAGAAAAGCTAATCTCCCAGCAGGGCATGCATCATTCAGAATTACCCCCGCCACGAGAGAAAAGAAGTGGAGTGGTGGCAATACGGCAGCCAGGTCCAGTAGACATTGATTCCACTCCAGACAAATCAGATATCCCGTAACCTACGTCATACCAGTCATACCAGCAACTTAACCCTCTCATGCCGGAAGATCTTAGAAAGTTGTCCAAATCTATGTTAGATGTGAAAATAACTTTCCCCTACAGCATACATTTTAAATATATTTGAAGGGAAGTTGTTAGCTAGTTAACCCTAAATGCTGCTGGTGGCTTAATTATTTGCCCAATACAAAATGATGCAAAAAACCTGAAAATGACTGAAACCATGGAATATGGAAACTCATTAGAGAATTCTTGGCTAGAGCTATCCAATTAATACCCACGTGACGGGGTTTAGATGGTTTTCAAAAATCTTTGCATCATTGTGTTCACCCTTATATTGCTGCTGGCTAATATAGCCAATACAAAAAACCTGAAAATGACTGAAACCCTGGCATATGGGTACTCATCCGAGAGTACTCCGTGAGGGGTTTCCAATGAATACCAACATGACAGGGTTCAGATGGTTTTCAAAAATCTTTGCATTCGTGGCCTTAATGGATGAAAGAAGCCTCTCAGCATAGGAAGGGTCAATATCGGATCAGCTTGCACCATGAAAAAATGTCCATATCATACTATGACATCCTGTAACCGACGTCATACCAGCGTCGCAATATCACGTCAGCCATGAAAAAAAATGTCCATATCATACAATGATGACTGCGTGGGTTATAATCCCTATTCTGACTATATCTCTGACAAGTAACATGAGCTTCAGTGTAACCTTTAGAAGGTTGAGCAGGATGATTATAAAACATGAAAATTCAAATTTGATTGCTAAGGTTTCTGTAGGTAATTACTTTCTTCACCCAAACATATCATAGTTGTCATTGAGAGTATCATATCAGGTCTCTTGAATGGATGTACCATAGGGCCCACACAGTCAGCATAGCATTATTGGCCATTTTTTCATGGGCGCAATTAAGCTGATCTGATATAGCAGAGATGCTAGTATGACTTGTACATGACGTCGGTTAAAGAACATCTAATTGGTCTTCAATGACTTTTGAATGACAATAAAAGGAAAACAATGTACACTTAGTAGGTTGATGCGATCCAATGGTAAATATAGAAATTTCAATTCAAATTGTAAGACACTCCTTGTAAGGATTCAAAGAGATTATTTGAAAATTGAAAATAAATTTGTCAATTTGTGAAGAGTTGGCACAAGGCTTAATGGCTAGTAATAAGCAGATCTCTGGAGTAGCTTGGTGGTATATGTGTAGATGCTTTGTGTTACACTGTCTAACCCACTGTATAATGTCAATACCCCCTATCAACCCATGTATATGTTACTATCCTTTCTAACATATTCACTGGGGGTTCATTCCATTCTGTAGGACCTTTGTCTTTGAAAATGTCAAATTTTGAACAATGTGATCTTGATAGTCAAGGTCTTCCCATTCATATATTGCATTACATATAAATATATATATATATATATATATATATATATATATATATATATATATATATATATATATATATATATATATATATATATATGTATATTATATATATATATATATATATATATATATATATATATATATATATATATATGTATATTATATATATATATATATATATATATATATATATATATATATATATATATATATATATATATATATATATATATATATATATATATATATATATATATAATTGCATGTGTGTTGATGAAAGTCCTGAAATACTGGTTCCAAGGAGATAAGAAATAATTGTATTGACTAGCTTGCTTGGTTGGTAGAAGATGCTGACCACTTACACCTTCTATGTCCTGACTGCTTGCTATTAGTGTAGCCCTATATGCGCTGTACCCTGCACCGATTGCTTTATATAATGGTAGTCTGTGTTGTTGTATTACTACGCCTTCTCCATGCAGTACCACACATAGAGCAGTACCCTACAGTAGACCCCCCAACCCTTGCACACTGGAAGAGCTCTTGCTCCACCACAGCGGAAACAAAATAGGACGTATGTTTCAGGCAGGCCTTATTTGGTAAGAAACTATATATACACGGTACCCGGCCACACAACATTCTCATTAAATGCGGAGAGGAATTTTGGAATATTTAGATAAAGGGAATTTGTTTTTGTACTAATAAGGGAATTCAGTGAAAGTTGCCATTTTTTGTTTTTATGGGAGGTGGTGGTGATATGAAAGCCTTTGTTTCATATTAAGCTCATAATCTTTGGGTGAATTGGTGAGCAGTTATCATGTCTCTATCATCACTTCACTAGTTACTATTATTGGTTGTAATATCTAGGGTACCTTTGCATATAGGGTTATCACAATGATGTAATAGATGATGGAATTATGATTGATACCAAGGGTGTTCAAGGTGTAAAATGCCAACCCTCATTGAATACACTAGATCAACGCTTCCTGTTTCAAAAATAATCTCTCAACTACAAAATCCCACAACCCTCCCTTTTTGTAGCTTGGATGGTTCAGAATAATAGTTTGCGAATAGATTCTTTAGCTTTCCATTTCAAAAACGATCCCACAATTATGAAATCCCACGACTCTCCCTTTCAGTAGCTTGAATGATTCAGAATAAATAGTATGCGAATAGATTCTCCAGCGACGTACCAGGCTTGTTCCGTTTATGCAGGTACCATATCAAGCAGTTATCTATTGGAATGCGCCTGACATTTACTGTTAGATATCGTGGGTCTGATGGATGCGTAATTCTAGTATGTATGTGTGAAGTTGGCTTTAAATCCTGAGAGATTGCACACGTTTGCCTATTAACACAGGCAGCATTAGCATTTGACATACAGATTCAACCTTTACTGTTGAAATAGCGGGTAGCATTGGAAGTTCTATGTCATACTGACAATACTGTTATTGGGTATACATATATAGCCTGGTTAGTCATTTCAGGGTACAGAGTGGTTTGGGGGGTTAAGTTCATTGCACCCCCCAGCCTGCCTCCCATATTTGACATACAGATTCAACCTTTACTGGATGAAATATCTGGTAGTTCTATGTCATACTGTTATGGGTATGTGTTTATATATAGTTAGGGTGGTCATCTCAGGGTACAAAGGGTGTTAGGTATTGAAGTTCAATGAACCCCCTTAGCAAGCCTAGATTTCTAGGCTGTCATGTGTAATTTTTCAGTCATGTTTTTTCTGTTACCATGCAGGCACCTAGTAGTCTTTGGGGCCATAGTGGATAGTTTAGTGTACATTTATCTCACCAGCATTCAGTTGGAATATGACAAAACCTCTAGAGATAGGAGGACCAGGTGGTGCCATCTATCTACCATACCTGGTACTACACCACAGCTGCCTGGTCAACACAGGAGAAAGATACAAACCCCCTCAAATAAGATGTTACTAAACAAGGTCACTGTTAGGGACAAGGCAATATATCTCCCTCCCTATATAAACAAACTGTGACATTGTAATGGAGAAATAATACGTACCACAGACATTGGCTGAAAACTACGCCCTTCTACACAAACCTGTCCGTTTAAATTGTATATTCCCCTACAGAGTTATGGATAGTGACCCCCCCCTCCCCACCCCCTTTCTTTACCCTCCTCCCTTGTCGTAATAGTTAATCCAGTCCTTTGCATGCTTGCACACAGTAGTAGAAATTTAGATGAAGCTAGTGTGGTTGTGGAGCATAAGCTAACCTTGCAATGCTAGACTGGAAAGCCTAGAGAACTAAGTTGGTGGTGAGAGTGGCACACTAACTCTATGCGCATGAGGGTAAGTCCAAGGGCGTACTTTCACATATCCATTGACTTTCATTTGAGGAATGAAACGAATAGCCACACCTTGAGTATTTCATCAGCAAAGGAAATCTGCAAAAAATTCAATAACAACCACACTTCATTACATTTCAATTATAAACAATATACAAGATGAAGGTACAGCCTGTTATATCCATATAGTACAATGTAATAAGACCATGTTGAGTTTTAGCAATATTAAAGGAAAATTGACCAAGGAAAATTCAAGGCTATCATTATTTTCTCTCAACCTCTGCTTTCCGTTATTGATGTATGAAGATAACTGGTCCATTGACTCAATACAGTAAATTTAAACTCAAGATGTTTTAACAATATTTACGGAAAATTGACAATGAAAAATTCAAGTCTATCAGTTTTTTCTCTTTACCCCTACTTTTATTTATTGCTGTACTTGACTGGTCCATTTACTCAAAAAAGTAACATTTAAACTCAACACATTTCTACTCAGTTCCATTAAAAAAAGTAACATTTTAAACATTTTAAAAAAGGAACTTTTTTGCTGTATGCTTTGCTAGAGGTGTGTGTATTGTACTATGATCCTGTGTAGGGATGGATACCTTTAAGACCGAAACAGGATGGTACCGGTATCAGTACCAATGAAACGGTACAATATCTTAGCGGTACTATTAGTGGTATGGTACTTTATCACATTATTACCTTGCAATAATGAAAAATGACCGAAACCCTGGCAAATGGTACTCATCTGAGAGCACTCAGCGAGAGCTTTCCAATGAATACCAACATGACAGGGTTTGGATGGTTTTCGAAAATCTTGCGTCCTTGTGCTTTGGACGAAAGTAGCCTCAGCATTGGAAGGATTAATGGTATCCAGCCCTAACTGTGGTTGTCAGTGTTGGTATTTGTGGGTCTGCATGCTGTTCCCGCATGGCATGGTGATACTACTACTACAGGTATGTGGAGATGACATGGTTTCTTTCTTGCCTAAATTAGTTCACATTGTGATCCTACAGCTAACTGACATGCGCTGGTTTAATTGAGAAATCTCCTCCAATATCGTCAAGATCAGAGATTTTCTGATTCCTAGGGGTGATGTAAAAACAAAATTTGTCAGATTTAGAAGAAAATCCAATGTACCTAAAACAATAAGAAATCTTATCCAATATCAATAAGATCTCTTGATGTGATCTGAATTTGTCAGATTTATAAAAACAATATCTTAAAATTTTCTTTTTTGTTCTGATCTTACATTTAAATTACATTTTAATAGCTTCTGGCCAGTGAAAAAAGACCTCAACTGTTCCTACAGGGCCAGTAAACATTTTGGGACATTCTTGCTAACAAGTTTCCCCTAAAGAATGTCCCCAAATATCTTTGAAATACATGAAGATGAAATAAATGTTGTCAATGAAGTTCATATCTTCCTGATATATTAAAGAAAACATTGTAGGACCAGTAATAATTTTCAGGACCATTAGATCCTAGGTGTTACTGGTCGTACGGGGCCAGTAACATTTTGAATTAGCTTTGAGGTCTGGACGATAACAAAATTTTTTGACTTTTGACTTCCTCCCTCGAGTGCGATGGTCGAGATTAACTGTAGGTTTGACTGGTGCATGGCAGCTAGATGGACAGCTCTGAAAGATTACTTTTCCTAAAAAAACTGACTCGTCAGTCGCAGCATAGTGCCAATTTTTAAGGCTGGCTCAAATTGACACTTTTATGGTTTTGGAAGATTCTCATTTCCCATTACCTAATATTTTAGTCATAGATTTTGGACGAAAAGTCAGCCCTTCTGTGTATTCTTGATGCATCATCTAAATTGATAAATCAATGAAATTCATTTGGTCAATCATGGAGCAAGAGATAATATCAAAGATGTAACCTATTCAGTTGGATGGACTCGATTGCCCCAAAGATTTGATAAATCCTAATATTTTCATCTATCGATAAAGCATTTGAAGTTTGCACCTGAGAAACTTTTCTGCAAAATTCATTATCTTTTCCTTTTATATGATTTTACATTCAAGGCAGTATACATTATTATCTATTCAAATTATAATTATGATACTTGCTACTCTCGGTTTAATTTCAAGTATAAATCTATCTGTAGAGTCTCTGAAATTTGAGACAGCCCTGAGAATCGTAATTTTGCAGGTTTAAAACTTAAAAGGAGAGTTTTTCTTTTATTGTTGTTTTATCTTCATGTAGGCTGAATGTTGTGTTATATATAGGTATAAACTGCTCACTCGTTTTGCCCTGGTAACCCTTGAAACTGGAAATTTCCTTGCAAACCCTGGATGAAAAAACTGTGGAACGACCTGAGTAGGCATCATTTATTTTGGACAAAATTCAACATAAACTATAGAAGTAAAATGCCATTTTTTCCACAGTTTTCCTGAAATGAGGGGACCTTCTGAAATCCCAGATCTTCCTCGCGTTGTTTGTTCGTAGATGATCCATTTCCTTCTTACGGTGCAGACACCTAATTCCTGCACAAATGCATGGGCACGGACGTCCGGTTGACTGGTGCAGGAATTGAATGTCTGTACTGTAGACAAAGAAGGGCTACCCCACGGTTGGATTGTCTAACCCAATCTGTTCCAAATGCCACCTAAGGTGCCATTCAGTACCAATAAAGCATATAAGGCATAAAAAGCTGTTTGTTTATCCTCTAACCCGACCCTAGCAAGTTACTCAAAAAATATCTACCATAAGTTTTTTCCATCCTTCCAAATCCCACTTAACATAAAACATGCATGAAACATGCATTTTTTGAAAAATATTTTTTTTTTAGTCGTAAGAAAGGTGTCAGTGATATTGACTGAGTGTATGGTCCCTTCCTTTTTCTCTGTAAAATAACCACAATTGAATGCAGAATGGCAGCAAAAGAAAACCAAATTCCAAATCTAAATTCTGTTTTCTACAACTCTGCCATTGAGAAAAATTTCAGATGTAATGAAGGAAAATTAAAACTCAATCAAGGGTTATTGTCAGCAAGAGAGCAGTTTGTACTATAATGGTAGGTAACGTCCTGTGCTACAGAGGCCAGTTTGCAAGGATGCCATGTGTGTTGTTATTGGATTTGATTTGTCCATAAAGTCATGTATATTTTGTTTGTTATTGTTGTTTTTTTGGTATGTCTATAAAGTGATGTACATTTCGGTTGTTATTGGTTTTGATATGTTTAAAAATGTGTACATTTCGAGTCCTTTACACTACTCTTATGGTATGGGCCTATTCACGTAAATTAACCCCTTATGTTGCTGGTGGCTGATTTGGCCAATGCAAAATGATGCAAAAATCTGAAAAATGACGGAAACCCTGGTATATGGGTACTCATCTGAGAGTACTCAATGAGAGCTATCCAATGAATACCCACATGACAGGGTTTAGAAGGTTTTCAAACATTTTTTGCATCCTTGTGTTTTGGACGAAAGTAGCCTCAGCATTGGAGGGGTTAAGTGCCTGGCTTTTCTGGTGTCCATTATGCAAATCAGCTGTTGCCAAATCTTATTCGGCACACCCCTTTTCTAACTTCTGAAGCTTTGGATTTGTCTCTTCTAACACTGTAAAACTTTGCTATGCGTAATTAACAGTCATGCAGACTAATTTGGTGTCAGGATTAAGGCCTTTCAGATTCATCTTATTTATTATCTTACTAACCTCTTTTATTTCTTGTACAAATCATTGATTTCTCTGTTTGTTTTCCTTGATTTCTCACTTAAATTTTAAGAATAGATAATTATTGTAAACTGTTTTGATCGTTTATGTTCACCTCATCCATCAACTTTGAGAAGAATATGTTTCGTATCACTTTCAACTTTCTTCTTCAAACAGTTTTCTGTGTTTTCTGTCATATAACAAAATTGTTGATAATGTCTCTCTCTCTAGAGCATTTTCCAAGAATAATTGATATTAGTTGCAAATTGCCACAAAATGGAAACACATAAATGAACATGTGAAATTTATTGATATATAAAGATCTTATTCCTTATGTTGTCTTTGATTTCGTTATCTTCTTGTGTATTATTTACTTATCATATCGTCCTATACTGATTACTTCAAAATTCAGAACTGATGCAAAAATTTTAATTCTTCAATAAGTGAAATTTATGAATTTTTTTTTCAAAATTACGGAACTGATAAAGAACTGATGTAAGTCATTGGAATTGACATTTTTATGAGAAAATATTTCAAAAAATTTTTTTCTGTGAAATCTATGAAAAAAAATCCAAAATCATGTAACTTATGAAAATGTAAGTTATTGAAATAGACCTTTTTGAGGAAAATTGCAAAAATGCCATTTTTTTGTGAAATTTATACCAAGTTTATTCAAATCAAATTATATCAATTGATAAGATATTGATCTGATCTATTTCAACTGAAATCTTCGGACACTTTATTTATCAGTAGCAAAGTGTTGATCAGAACAGCAGCTTGCCTCTGTAGTCTTGTTGTTGTTGTTGTTGTTGTTGTTGTTGTTGTTGTTGTTGTTGTTTGTCGTGGTATAGATGATGTTGTCTAGTACTGTATCCATGTTGTGTTTTCCTTGAGAAGCGAATACAACACAAGCCAAGAATCCTTGCGCTTCCGCATTGTCGAGGATCTAGCGGAGGAAGCCCTGGAGGATTGCGACCTCGCACGGCCGATAGCCAATCACCAGCCAGTGTGTATTTGGCCCACGACGGAGCAGATAATATCGGTGATGTTAAGTTACACATCCCCATGATGTCTGATCGGCATAGTGATAGTGAATTCACGTAAGTATCGATTTGACTATTTCGCCTTCGGTGATTTTCTCGGAGGGCAATTTTCGCCTTTCAGAAGGACAGGAGGCTTATTGGGAAATCCTTTTCATGTGGTATGTGATCGGGAATATACATAATCCTCTCGCTCAGGTGGAGAAATGGAAAGA
>OZ012689.1:4690568-4708068 GCA_963942565.1 Maea johnstoni | reverse complement strand
AAATCCGTCGTATACATATGACGAATACTTGATATGCATCAGTCTGGGACCAAGCATATAGTCCGTCATATGCAAAAATTTGTCGTACAGTGGTCTGTCATATCCAAGTTTACCTGTTTTCCCCCAAAGTTTGAAAAACTAAAGAGTCAATGTTTTCAATAAAGAAAATTATATATCATTGATTTTAACAGAATCTTTGTAGGGTAAGTTAAAAGTTTTATATGAACATTTAACGTCATGGTTTAAATAAGTGAAACGGGGGTAAGACCATGATTCACCTGATTACCTTTATTAGGTGCCATAAATGGAGGACTACTCTTATGAATTAATAATATGCAAAGTTATTGTTTTGTATTGTATGTTTTTTGGTTTAATGCCATAGTATTGCAATTGTAGCCATTGTTGCACATGAAAAGTGTTTTTAAGCCAGTTTTGTTCGGGGAGGTGCCATGAGAATCGATAAAAGATATGAATATTTCACTTAACTTGATGCTGGACCATGTGTACTGGTTTGGTGGGTGCCCAGTAGGGCCATTGTTGGTATCTGATATATTTAGTTTTGATAATAACAAAAATATTTGTCGATTCTGTGTGACATTTCGATTGAATCGGTTAGGATAGGAAACACTGCTATATATCCTATATATAGCATTGCAGCACTTAGCGTTAAATCACAACAACACCCAACGTGGCGAATGGACTGTCACCAGTCTGGAGAAACTTCAAAAATGCATTGAGCATACTTGCGATGTTTTTCTGGAAGCTTCTCAGGCCGGCAAACAACACAAGAAAACTTTAGATGGTTTTCAAAAAGATTTGCATCCTTGTGCTCGGGACAAAAGTAGCCTCAGCATTGGAAGTTTAAAGACCGGATTGATATTTCAGGATTTTTACCGATCAGATTATCGGCACCTGAAATGTGTCAATCCATCAATCTTGTCTGTTACTATGACACTCCTAGTTTCCTGGCCATGCAGTTTACCTTACATTGCCTCAGTACATCAAGATATGATAGTCGAACCTGGAATGTGGACATTCCGACGATGTGATTAATTTCACACAAGAGTACTGTTATGACTGCTTCACCTGCATGTCATATAACTTATTACCATACATAGTGATTGGCACCTTCTCAAAATGATGCAATGTCAAAATCTTGTTTTACAATACAATATATTAACAATTTTTCTAGCGATACTGCCTGGCTTACAGGGGGCCTAATATTTTGTTAGATTTAGGCTGTGAGCTTCAGAAATTTTGCCAATGAATCGTGAGAGACCTTCATGCGGAGAAGTCCAGGTAGCAATTTAGTCAAATTCATATATTTGATATTTTATCGCTACGATACATTTTTGATATGAACTTTTTCCATTTCAATATTGATATTTGATATTGTATCAAGTACCGATACTTATTCCTAACCATACTCTACTATCCACTCACCAGGGAATAAATGTTTAGGGTTGTTTTGACATCAATACCATGGAACAGTTTAATTAGGTTCTTCGATTTATTTCTTGCCCTATTGCTACTGTAGAATGAGAAATTTATTTGAGGTGCAAATTAACAAAATTTGTGATATTGGATTTTTCCAGGGTTTTTTTTATTCCGAAAAGCCAATATTGAAGGTTAATATTCTAATGACAGGAATAATACTATGGTTCAATATTTTTGACTTTCATTAAACTGTACTGACCCCACTCAGAAAAGTTCGACAAAATGAACCACTGGGATTAATTTCCTATTCTACAGTATATGAATCAAGGTGTTTTTAGTAGCGAGCGAGGAAAGATATCGAGGGAGGACAGAAATGACTGTAGTGCAAAGTACACTACTCGCCGTTGCCAAGCGCGGTTGTCACGACAACTATCCAGAAAATGTCAGCTGATTTTATTTTGGACTTTAACCAACATCTAGAAGGAGTTTTTTTCTGCGAAGCTTGGGTCTTTACTGCAACGTAGCATTGATGCCTTAATGTTTTCACATCATGCAATTTTTATTACCCTCTTACAAGGCAGATATTTCTTCCCTTGAATTTATACATCCTATGATATGATGCTAGCTGTTCGGGATTTGGCACCTGAATGGATTTCCGTAAATGTGGTCTTACTTGGATCCAACGAGTGTTACATATGGTCACCTGAAGAGAGAGATTGTGGTATGATAAGGAAAGAGGAAGAAAACAGAGAGGAAGATAATTGTGGAACAGATGAAGGAGCACTACACTAGTAATACCTGAATAGACATATGGATTCTTCACCACTGGTACTGGAATCGATTTCCGTAAACGTAGGCTTACTTGGATCCAGCAAGTGTGACTCATATTCACCTGAGGAGAGCATGGAATAATAAGGGAATAGGAAGAATATTGATAGGAAAATGATTGTAAAACAGGTGAAGGAGCACTACACTAGGAATAGACCTGATTGGATCTTAGATGAATAGACACATGAATTAGTCACCACAGGCCAATTGCCATAGGAACCATTACAAAGCCCTGGACACACCTAATCTTGCCGAATCTAGTCTCAGTGTGACGTCACTAGCAGACAAAGACCAATGAGGGCTCTCGTATCATTTACATTACAGAGTATATGTTGCACCCCAACATGCGCAGAACGCACCATTTGATTTGATTCTTGTTAACATCTTGTTAACATTTGTTAACATCTTCTGGTTGCGCAACAGCAAAATGCCTGTATAAGAGAATATGTATTATTAGTAGAAGGAGTTCACTTTTGATCTCCTGTTAAAACAAGACAGAGAGAGAAATCTGAAACCAAGAATACGTCTGTAGCCGCAAGGAATGATTCGCATGCAAGTCAAATGACAAAAATAGCATGTTATTCATGGAACTCATTATGTAATTATGTTCTCCTTTGAGATAATATATAATAACATTCCTTGGATAAATGAACTCTAGTTACAAACCTTCGGTAGCGAAGAAAGGTGGAAAGCCTCCCAACAAATTGGTGAATATGATTAATGGAAAAAAATTCAGATGTAGTTTTTTGAAACTGAAAATGTTTTTGGATACATTAGCGGTATGAAAACTTTAGACATCAGAGAATGACAAAAAACAACAACAACAACAGAATGAGAACTTAGGAAGTCAGTGGATGATAACAAATGGAATGAGAACTTTGGACATCAGTGAATGGCAAAAGAAAATTGGAATGAGAACTTTGGACATCAGTGAATGACAAAAGAAAATTGGAATGAGAACTTTGGACATCAGTGAATGACAAAAGAAAATTGGAATGAGAACTTTGGACATCAGTGAATGACAAAAGAAAATTGGAATGAGAACTTTGGACATCAGTGAATGGCAAAAGAAAATTGGAATGAGAACTTTGGACATCAGTGAATGGCAAAAGAAAATTGGAATGAGAACTTTGGACATCAGTGAATGGCAAAAACAATGGAACAAGAATTTTGGACACCAGAGAAGGACAAAAAACAAACGAAAAAGAAGAGAATAACAAGAAAAAATATAGGAAAGGATTGCATGCAACTTTACTCAATGGAACGACTACTCATCAAGAAACATACACATTCCTAGAACTGAAATCTAGACATTCCTAAAACAAGCAGCATGGGTCAGCAGAAAGGTAGGGAGATAGCACAGCTGATGGAGAATACCAGCGTTACCATGATACACCTGGTTGGTCTACGAAACGGGCGCGGCTTTGTCAGGAGATCACAGAGAAGAAGCAAGAGATTTCCTTCCTCTCTTTGCCTGCACGCCATGGTTGGTATTCATCATGCATAGGGTTTTATGCACAGTGTACTACATAAACCTATACACGCACACACACACATACACGCACACACATATGTGATATATATATAAATGTGATATATATATATATATATATATATATATATATATATATATATATATATATATATACACACAAATCGTTGAATATGGTATTCATTACAGGTGAAACAGTCCAGTTTTCACTTCAGTCCGGGTTTTGTTAGGGAGTATGCATATACAGTGGAACCTGTCTACATTGAACACTCACAGGAAATGAAAAAGTGTTCAATGTACGCAGGTGTTCAATGTATCCAGATTCTGAGTAATTGGAGGTCGGGTGAAATAGAAACAAAATCAAGGGTAATTAGAGAAACATGATCATTTTATTGCAAAATCTACTATGCCTATACTTCACTTTCTTCATATAGTTAAAAACTTCACATGTTCAGCATTTGAAAAATATCACTTACCAAAACCGTTAATCTTATGTTTCTCATTTGTCCCCATTTTCAGTGAAAGGTTTCAAATCAGTGCAGAATGTTCAAAGTAGGTTAAATGTGGCCTGCGGGAACAAATTTGGTGTTCAATGTTCAAGGTAGACAGGTGTTCAATGTATCCAGGTAGCCTCCCATTGATTTACAATGGGAGTGTGCCGGGACATGAAAAATTGTTCAATGTACGCAGGTGTTCAATGTACACAGGTGTTCAATTTGACAGGTTCCACTGTATTGTATATTGTGTATTGGCTTATAACTGGTACTTTTTGGAAGAAAAATACACAATTTACAACGACAAGTTGTATAGACGTTCTTTCTTTTTATTTGTGCTGTAAGATATATTGTTTTACTTTGTTTTTCAGGCTCTGAGTCCCAACTATAAATCTAGATGTGACGAGTTTAAAAGGTACTTCAAAGTCATTCCATCTGATGAGAGACTGATTGTAGGTAAGTCATTTGTCATCATTGTTCTTATCAAAAGGATGCTTGAATCAAGATAACTAACATTTTGTATTGATAACTATACAAAATAGGAAAAAAGGTTACTGAAACACTTCTGTTTTATGGTTACGTGTCTTAACTCTCTTCTTTTGACTGGTCACTTCAATTATGTGGATTTTGAAACAGCTTAAAATGTGAATAATTTAAATTCAAATGAAATTTTGATTTTTTAGAATATGAGATTGGAATTTTTATGCTTGTGTACTTTCTTTTTGGGAGCTAATTTAAATGTTGATACCTCTGGGTTTTTTTTGCAATTTTGATTTTTTTTCCCTTAACTGAGGCATTTTTTAGCAAATTAAGTGATTTTACTGTGTTTTTCGAAATTTTTTCCTGTTGTTTGAATTCTTTCTTGCCTTTTTCCATTTCAGATTATTCCTGTGCCCTTCAGAAGGAGACTGGTATCCTCACCCACGGCAGATTATATGTGACGCAAAATTGGATCTGTTTTTATGCCAGTATATTCAGATGGGAAACTGTGGTAAGGAGTAAAAAAGAGAGAAAAATCAATTGATTCTCAGCGCAGAAAATATTACACAAATTAAAGACTGAAGATTCCTCAAAACAAGCGAAAAATGCGAAAATTTAGACTCTTTGAAACATTTTCACATCATAACTCTTGGCATGCGTCAAATTTCACAAGGATGGTGACTTTGTAATAAGAGTAAAATTGGAACTTCTCCAGTATTATATGACAATAGACTTAAACCATTGTCTTCAAAGGCTGGTGTCTTGTATAGATGTGTTTTTTAAAGATTCCATAGACGAGTGTTTTAGGTAATTTTAGTGTGTCTTTCAAGCCTTATGCTGCGTGTGGTTAATTTTACCAATACAGAATGATGCAAAACACTCGAAAAATGACTGAAACCCTAGTACATGGGTACTCATCTGAGAGTACTTCGTGAGAACTGTATTGAAAGTTGTCTATTACGTGGCACAGCAGTCAAGTTTATTATTAACAATTACTGTCATTGACTGACACCTAT
Source organism: Maea johnstoni (assembly GCA_963942565.1). NCBI lineage: Eukaryota > Metazoa > Annelida > Polychaeta > Spionida > Magelonidae > Maea > Maea johnstoni. Next base: position 4,702,321 of record OZ012689.1, on the reverse strand, counting down.
TGGGAGAGAATGGTACTAAATTCTGTTAGTGGAATTACATTCAAATATTTTTTCAGAACCAGAATGTTTGAAGATGAAAAGAAGTTCCCTTATTACTTCCAGACTTAACCCATAATGTGTTGGGATTTGAGGGCTCAAAATTAGTGCGTGTCAGGACCCTGGGGCTCCTCTGAATTCAGGAAGCCCAAAGATGTACTGGCTTCTATACACAACACCTTTATGTAGCTTTTGAATATGCAATTGGGAAAAGACTGGAACTTTTTTTAATTTTTGAGCCCTGCTTCTAAAAATCTGTTTTGAAAACTATGGTTGTCACAAATATTTTACCAAATAGGGTGTTTTTAGTACTACATGGATGCTTGAGTGAAGGTCTGGTTGTTCTTAACCTTTCAAACTTTTAACAGTTTTAAAAGATATATATATATATATATATATATATATATATATATATATATATATATATATATATATATATATATATATATATATATATATATATATATACATACATACATACATACATACATACATACATACATACATACATACATACATACATATATATATATATATTTTTAACTTCCCTTGCAATATGTTCCATTTCATCCTATGACTGTTCAGCGCTTTTGAACATTTTAATTGAAATAGCGCTTTATAAGTGACAATTCCATTACTATTATATTATTCTTATATTACAGAACCATTTTGTTTTATGTTTCAGTTAACTATTCGCTGTAAGGATATAGCGGCCATGACGAAAGAGAAGACTGCGCGTGTGATCCCCAACGCAGTCCAGATATTAACAAATAGTAACGAGAAGTATTTCTTCACGTCGTTCGGAGCTCGAGATAAAACCTTCCTCATGCTCTTCAGGGTCTGGCAAAATGCTCTGTTAGACCAGGCAAGTAAACCAATACTGAACATTGCATTGTATGAATGCAACAGAGGTTTACTGTCATATTTTATCGTGTTAGTACAATGGACTGGCTGCTTCCAGATTCTGGTGGTCCTGCAACTTTTTTGCAGTCCCACCACATAATGACCACTTGATGGCCCCAAGAAAGTGTGAAGCACTAGAATCCCTGCCAGTCACTTGGAAGGGCTATTATTATTATTATTATTATTATTATTATTATTATTATTATTTTTATTATTATTATTATTATTATTATTATTATTATTATTATTATTATTATTATTATTATTATTATTATTATTCACCAGTGTGTACTGACAGACTGATGGGAATGAAGACCTCTGGTGCAATGTCTTGTTCTTTGATAGATTTTTTTCGCCAGCATGCTATAAAGCAGATCTGTGATTGACCCTTTTCAATCTAGAGTGCACACATGGTCTGACAACTTTAAATATAAATATTATATTCAAAGATTTTTTTTCGAAAAAGTAATTTTAGACAAAACAAATTGACAAATTCAATTCAACACCAGAAATATTTCTAAAGATGTTATTAATTATTATATTAAAATAAAATATTTTAAAAAGTAATACTAAAATTTAATAGTACAAAAATATTCAATTTTGAGCTTAGAAGTATTTCTTCACCCTTCAAATACTGAGGCTACTTTCATCCAAAGCACAATTACGCAAAGATTTTTGAAAACCATCTAGACCCTGTTGTGTTGGTTTTCATGGGAAAGCTCTTGCGGAGTACTCTTATATGAGTACCAATGTGCCAGGGTTTAAGTCATTTTTCAAGCTTTTTGCATCATTCTGTATTGGCAAAATTAACCACCTGCAGAATAAGGGTTAAGATATTATTAATTTATGTAACCATGTTACATGTAATACTATATGTGTCGTACCATGTGTAACGTCTAGGTGAAAACAATGGGGAAATATACAGGTGTGAATTTTTGTTCTGTATACATGTCAGTCATGGAACTTGTCTGTAGCATAAGTTGTCGTTTTTTGGCTTGTTTTATGCCTGTTTTGATGCAAGGCAGCACTTTCAAATAAAAATCTGTCGAAAACTTAGTTAATGAGTGCAATTTCCTGCTTATAGATTCACCCAGTTCTTTATGTGCATTAGTGAATTAGTGATTTTTCCAGAAATATATGATTTAACATTAACATTTGATGAATCAATTGATTAAATTAAATTGTATAAAATTCATTTCATTCTCTTTTATCAACTCATCTGAATCTCTCTGTATCACCAATTCTATCAAGCTTACTTATGATTCTATTAATCGCTCATTGATATCAATTTCTAATTATTATTACTCAGACTTGGAAAATTGGTTTTCAAATTTTCTTTTTCGGAAATTGCTTAAGTGAGAAATATGTAAGAGATATATTTTGGAGGGATATGTGTTCAATTGAAAATGATATGTATTATTCATTTAAATATCTAACTTATCTCTTCAAATAATATAAAGATAATTCTTTTGTTTGTTGAAACAGGACATGCCGATACATCTCCCTTTGGTACAAAACTTGACATTTTCTCCTTTATATTTCTGTTTTTAGATAATTGAAAACCTTTTCTCAGAAGTTAATACTCATATTTTGCGATTATTTTAGAGGAATAGGAACCATATTTTTCTGAAAAAAACCCTGCTGTTTTATGAAAGCCCAAATCCTCCTACCCAGCTTACACCAAATAGTGTAACCGTGGATAGATATGGAATTTAGAGAAGTGGGTTCATTTGTAGGAAGAGGGGAATCCTTAGCCAAATTTTGAATTAGAATTTTGCATGTTTGACCATTAGATAACAGTTTTACATATTAGCCCTTCTGCTGCTGGTGGCTAACTTGGCCAATACACAATGATGCAAAAAAACTGGAAGGTTACCCAAACCCTGGGATATGGGTACTCATCTGACAGTACTCATCGAGAGCTTTCTGATGAATACCAACATGACAGGGTTTCGATGGTTTTCAAAAAAAATTGCCTCCTTGTGTTGTGGAAAAAAGTAGCCTCAGCATTAGAAGGGTTGGTTATATATTTTTGTTGTATTGTTTGCATGTGAGAGAAACCAAGCTTGCAGGGATGAGATTTACTTATTTCTTTAGGTTATGATGGAGTGCCAGGAACAGGTATCAATATGTTGAATACATTAGATATTGTTAGCCATACCCAATACCCCTGGTGGCAGAAATAGGAACTAACATTTCCAAACCTAGATATAATGAAAACGGGTCTAACTTACCTAGGAATGTGTTAAATTATGTTTTCTCAAAGTGTTTATATCATATCAGTTTATCTTTTTCCTTTTCTTTATTCTTTTTCTTTATCTAGCCTTTGTATCATATAAGTTCTCTCCTTTTTCTATGTTCCTTCTTATTTCTTGTGATGTAAACAGGCCAGTAATGCATGCACTAATCAGGTACAACTTAACCATACACAATTCTAACCACTTCTTTGTTTCTTAATCATCCTAATTTTATTGTATAAGTGTTTTTAGATATAATTTAGATATTTTTGTTGTTTTAACATAAACGATTTGTAAATTGTTGAAAAAAAAACTTGCAATCTTTTCAAACATTTACTTAATAGGAGTATCAAAATTGGGATTTATCTCAGATGACTATTCAAAGTCATAACTAGGTCTTCCATCCCAAAAGAGAATATCACTTCACTGGTGAACAGGTACCTGGACACTTGTTGGTACCATTTGCCATACGTTGCATCCACATACAAGTAAAAAGATGTTCCCAATAAAGTTTGATCTATTTTTTCTAAAATAAACAATGTTATATATATATATATATGTATATATATATATATATATATATATATATATATATATATATATATATATATATATATATATATATATATATATGTGTGTGTGTGTGTATATACACACATATGTCTGCACACTTTATTCTCAAGTATATTATAATCATATAAAAAATACTCTTTCCAATGCTACCTTTAGACATGAATGGGTTAATCCCTTCCCCTGTTGAATCTATATTTTAAATGACCCATACATACAGTGCTACCATGGAGAGGTTGCTTACTATGGTATAACGGTTGCCTATGAGGGAAATCTTCAAGGGCTTGATTTAATCACTTAATCTTGTCTTAATATCAGTTCTGTCTAACAAGGGCTACAGGTAGAACTTTGAATGAGTACCTGTAGGTGTCTCAGATATCTAACATTAGGTTATGGCTCAATTAACCTTTTACTATCCTCTTTGGGAATGGAACACTTAATGCCAATCCTAGGGGCACAAGTATTGGTACAGGAAATGTTTAAGCAGCATCACTAAGCAGCTTTCATGAAATGCCAACTTACTGAAGATGTGTGAGACAGCATAATACAATCTTTTTTTGTTTTCATGAATATTATAAAAAATGACAATTTCTCTTTTATCTAATCTCAAGGATATATTTTGTTTACCTGAGATTCATTAAAGTATGAGTATTCCAAAATTTCTTTAATAATAAGACACAGCTATTACATATACTCCTTTCTCTAGGAGGTGTTAAAGGTATCACGTATCAGTTCTGTACAAAAACATTTTTACAGAAATGCCAAATAATCAAACATTTTGATTCTCACAATGATCAGGATAACATTTTGCTGGAATATATCCAATTTATATTTTTTTAACAATATATCTATCATTTTGCTCTCAATAATGATTTTCCTTAGTCAATTCAATTGATTATTTATTGGATTTTGTACCAAGTTATAGTGTCTTTGATTTTGCTTCAATCTGGCAAAAGAAAATTCTAGCAGTTAAAAGGTTTTTATATTATACCCAGAAAAGTGCATGAATAAAAGTGGGATTTTGAATGGATCATTGTTGATTGAAATTGAGAAATGATCAATACTAGAAATTATGACTGATTCAGTTTATTAGTGTGTGTATGTGTTACAAAAATAGGGTATTGGCTGGGCAAAAGCTAGAATGATTATTTTAAGGGAGAATTTCTTTATGTCACTCTATAGCATGCAACTTAAAGGTATTGTTTCCAAAGAAAATGCTAAGGCATGATTTAACACTACTATGCATTTTGCCATTGACTTAAGGTGCATGTTTATGAGTTTTATCTGAATATTTCTATCTTCCTTAACACATGTACATGTATATCACCCATAAATTTCATGTCATGTCAAAGATCATGGACCAGGTTGCATAAAACATTTCTAATTTAGGAATCCCTTCTGCTTTCCTTAAGACCCAAAGTTTCCTTAAGTTTGTATCGATTTATTTTTACATTTTTGTTTTTATTTCAAAATTTTCCTTATTTTTATCCATAAAATTACCTTGAAAGAATATAAATTAAGGGAAACCTTAGTCCTTAAGAAACCTTAAGGGATTCCTGGCCCTAAGAATATTTTATGCAACCCACATATTTTGGGAAATATGGACCACCATTGATCTATTGCTGGTAGCTATTTCACAAAGTATGGACAACTATTACTTTGCTTTGTACATGTCAGTATTTTCATAAAGCATGGGCCACCCCTAACCCATAAAATTGTACTTATCAAAAAGTGTCCCAAATTCCAGAGAATTTACAGTATTATGTGTTTATGTAATGTACTGCATATTTTCTCTGTGTTGATTTCAGCCGATGAGCCCTCAGGAGCTGTGGCAGTGGGTCCACTACAGCTACGGGCAGGAACTGGGGCTCAACTCGAGCGACGAGGAGGGCTACGTCGGCCCCGGGGAGGACGAGGCCCCGCCCAAGATAGCCCTAGATCTCACCGACGACAAGTCACCCGAAGATGGGATACAGGACGACTACAAGGTAAGCTAATATTTCCACTATAAGCAGGGTCCAGTATTGGAGGAATGAAGCAATGGGTTTTTACGTCGCTTTCAACAGCTTAGGTCATATGCAACCAGTTTATTGCATAAACTCGCAAAGTATTCCCTGAATTCTTTGTGTGTTTATGCAATTGGTTTTTTTACGTAGCTTTCATTTTAAACTGAAAAATCTCAGGTTCTGCTACATCAGAGGGTGCCATCTGTCTACCATACCTGGTACTACACCACATTGCTTGGTCAACACAGAAGAGAATGCCAACTTTTTGGGGATTAGGAGCCTACTCTAAACCTCTGGAGATAGGAGGACCATATAGTGCCATCTATCTACCATACCTGGTACTACACCACACTGCTTGGTTAAAACAGAAGAGAATGTCAACTTTTTAGGGACTAGGAATGTGGTCTATTCAAAACCTTCACAATACACATGACGACAAAGTAGCTCAGTTGGTTAGTTGTTGGACTAGTAATCAGTAGACTGATGGTTCGATTCCCGGCCCCGCCAGTTTGGTCTGTCCTTGTGCAAGACAGTTTATTTCATATTGCCTCAGTCCACCCAGCTGCATAATGGGTACCTAGCATTAATAAGGCAGAGCTTTGAGCTTGTGCGCTATATACTGCCAGCTGCTCTGGAATATCCCTCAAGGGACTGAAATGGTTCCGGTGTGTACAGGCCTGCTAGGGGAGTAAGGTTGTGTGAACATGTACGTGGATACAAGACTATAAACCGAACACCTTTACCTTTAACTACACTCTATGAACCTACAAAGCATGTGTTCTGCTATTGGGGCTATCAAGAGGTAGTGAAGGTCAGGAGATCGTGGCTGTCCACAGTGTGTCACGGTGTCAGGCTACTAATTGATTTCCTCCCTCCCTCAGTGAAGAGCTGCGGTAGGTGCCAAGAGGATTATCTCGGAGGAAATGAAATCAGCGGCACTCCAATCACCTCGGCTTCTATCACAAACCTTTGACGTGGGTACCTGCGTACACGCCACACTAATTCCCTGCCTACCTGTTGAGACTACCATAGGGGATTATCTCAGCTGGTTCAGATTACCGTAAACCCTGGCAAACTAGGCCTTTAGTGTGTGTTAACCATGGTATCTGCGTACATGCCACACTGGTCCAGGCTAATTCCCTGCCTACCTGTTGAGACTACCATGGGGGATTATCTCAGCTAATTCAGATTAGCCTAGCCTCTAGGCCTTTAGTGTGTGTTAACCATGGTACCTGCGTACACGCCACACTAATTCCCTGCCTACCTGTTGAGACTACCATGGGGGGGATTATCTCAGCTGGTTCAGATTAGCCTAGCCTCTAGGCCTTTAGTGTTTGTTAACCATGGTACCTGCGTACACGCCACACTGGTCCAGGCTAATTCCCTGCCTACCTGTTGAGACTACCATGGGGGATTATCTCAGCTAGTTCAGATTACCGTAAACCCTGGCACATAGTTACTCATTTTATAGTACTCGGCTAGAGCTATCAAATGAATTCCAACATGACAGGGGTAAGAGGATTTTCAACCCTAATGGAGTAGTAGCCTCATCATTGGAAGGGTTAGGAATCGCCACTGACTAGTTTATCACTTGCTCTGCTATGATTCTTGATGCTGATTGGTCAATAGGTGTTAGATCTGGAGCCGTTCACCCTTTGCAGATTCAATACCACATGGCAGAATCCCATACTAACACTTGGAGCACCAATTTAATTTGATATCACCACTCTGACAGCGTAGAGGTCACCAGCCTTGTTCTGACCCCCAAGGGTGCGCATGGGCATTGTGTGAAAATGGCCAAAAACATGTGCTCGTCGGTTCGTCGCTTTGATGTCATTTTTCGTCATAGTTGACTGAACAGAGTATAAATATCGGTAAAAGTGCATGGAACTTCAAGATAAGACTAGTCAGAACGGATATGGATTGTTTTTGTTGATTTTCCCTATGCTTTACTGTCAAATTAGCGGCAGTGAGTCTGCGCTGGCTCTCTGGTTGGGGCCGGCCCTACTGTAGTACTGAGATTCTCCTCACGCCGGTCACGGCTAATTGCGATGTATTTGTTCTTTTTTCTTAGCATGAAAGAGCAGGTGATAAATTCGTTACGCCCTGTTGGAAAGTGGAATTCGGCCTGCTATCCGCCCTCAGTCATCCCGATCCCACTCGGCTCCGCCTGGTGAGATCTGGATGACTTCGGTTGGATATCAGGCCGGATTCCGCTTTCCAACAGGGCGTAACTAATAATATTACCACACTGCCATCTATGCATAACTGTGTGAGGAGTAACATTTTCAGAGTCTGACATTTCTACACAGATGTATTTATGTATATACTTATGCATATGCATATGTATTAAAGTTCTTTGCATATATGGACTTTATGCTGTAGTATTTTGCATATATTGCTTGTGATTTATTTAAAGTTCCTCATATATATGAACTAAGTATGTTTAGCATGTGTTCTATTGAAAGTTCATCACATTTATGAATATTCTGCTTGTTGTGTATTTTGACTAGTATATCAATTTATCACAGAAACCATTGTGAAATCACTGAGAATAATTGGTCAGCCCTGGTATTGGAAGTAAATCACCACACAAGGACTTCAGTATTGTGTATTGTTAGTGATATATTGATTTTTCATAATGCATTTAAGGATTGACAACCATATGGACATCTCTGCTTTCATATTATACATTATCACTGGTATATCGATTTCTCACTGTGACCATTATCAAGTCACTGTATATAGCCTTATTAGCCTATGAGCTCTCATGAAAGGTATCTATCGTAGGGTATTGACACTATGTCTGCTTCAGTATTGTGTATTGTAAATGATACATAGATTTCTCATAGTGGCGGTTATCAGTCCATCAACCCTTATGCTGCTGGTGGCAAATTTTGCCAATACAAATTGATGCAAAAGAAACTGAAAAATGAAACCCTGGCACATGGGTACTCATCTGAGAGTTATACTCAGCGATAGCTATTCAATTAATACCAACATGACAGGGTTTAGATGTTTTTCAAAGATCTTTGCATCCTTATGCTTTGTACGAAAGTAGCCTTAGCATTGGAAGGGTTAAGAATAATCTATCAGCTCTTATATTGAAAGTTGGTCACTACCTTATAGACTCTAAGCTTTACCATTGTGTATAGTATGCTGTATATTATTTTTACATACTATTGAAAGACTGTCAACCGTATGGACTTATTATTTATTCTAACTGGTATATCAATTTCTCGTGCTCACTATGGCCCTTATCAAGTCACTAAGAATTAAGCCTATTAAGCCTATTTGAAGTTAGTCACTGTGATATATGGACTCTAAGCTTTAGTATTGTATTGTGTACATATATATTGATTTTCCATAGTGACCGTTATCAGGCCACTAATAATAACCTACCAGTCCAACTAGGTTAATCACTTACTTCCCTATGATAAAACCCTGCTGTGGGCCCAAGTCCAACAGGTATGAAGGTGGAGTTTATACATCTATCTATAGTCTACACATATGATATGTGATATGATACTCTGTGGTGATGTCATGACGTAAGTTACGAGGAAGGAATGCTATGACCAAGATGCCACCTAGTAAATCACATGGAAATAAGGTATGTACACTGTACATTAACAGCTTACTAACTAGTAGACTGTAAGTATGCATTGTAGTTATATGATCACAGGCAAATGATAAACCATTAAAGAAAATAAGGTTTGCGAATAACAGGTATGAAGGTTGAGTTTATACATCTGGCAGCTGGAAGTGTGGCAATCTTCAAACGACAACTGAAAACACATCTGTTCAAAGATGTATATATCAATTAACTATGTGGATATCATGCAACATCTATCCTTTGACAATGAAATGTAATGCGCCTTTGAGCATGTTTATATGGAAAGGGCGCAATATCAAATGACAATATCTTTATTATTATTATTATTATTATTATTATTATTATTATTATTATTATTATTATTATTATTATTATTATTATGGAAATGAGATTTGTGTAAACAGATTACCAGTGGTCTATAAGACTTAGTATACTATTGTAGTTATGATCATAAGGTAAGTAATAAACCACAAAGAAATGCAGTTTTTACAGACACAGATTACCAATGGACTTTAAGTATACAGTGTATTTATGATCACAGGCAAATTAAAACCACAAAGAAAGGTTTGTACTGACACAGATTACCAATTGACTGAAAGTATGTATTGTAGATATGATCATAGGCAAATTATAAACCACAAGGAAATAAGGCTTGTACAGACACAGCTTATCAATGGTCTATTTATAATTATAGTTTTACATTGTAGTTATGATTATATATATGTATAGGCAAATGATAAACCGCAAGGTAATAAGGTTCGTACATAAATAAACAGATTACCAATGGAATGTAAGTACATATACATTGTAGTTATGATCATAAGGCAAGTAATAAACCACAAAAAAATAGTTTTCACAGACACAGATTACCAGTGGACTACAGTATATGTATGCATTGTAGTAATGATTTTAGGATCTTGTGAGAGTATTTAAAGTGATAGTCTCACAGGACCCAACAAAAATCGTTATGCTCCGCGAACACCACTGTTGATAAATTGGGGTCATTATCACATGGAGTGATTTTGAAAAGGATTTGTATAGACGTTATCAGCAGATAATGAATGTGCTGTTAGCACCTATTGTCAGTTTCTCTATAAGTTATAAACAGATTTGCTTTCCCTATCTTTCATGCTTTAATAGTCATTTACAACAGGGCCTTTCAAGCATTAACACATACTAAGGAAACGTAATGTGTTTTTACATAGGCGGTTTTCATGGCATGAATAAACACTTAACATAGGGTTAATTGCAATATATCTTTGATTTTGATATTTGTCATTAACCACACCCCCTTTCCCCTAAATGAACTCTGTCCTCAGAATCAATGTGTCTGTCCCTTCATACTATCATTAATCAATAGCTTGAAAGTACTCATAGCTCTGGGCTCTGGCTATTCATTTTTCCACATTGCACCTTAGATGAATAAAAACAAGTGGATATGACACCAGCCGGTCAACCTAAACAACTAGGCTGTGGCGAATACTGCCATGTTGGTGCGCAGCTTTCTTTGTAATGTAAACAATGATGAGAGCCCTCATTGGTCTTTGTCCCCTAGTGCATCACACTGAGGCCAGATTTGAGACCCCTGGGATATAGCCAGGTCTTCACTGTAGTGCATATAGTAATTGGTCTCTCGCTACATATTCATTCTTTTATTCATCTAAGATTGCACAAAAGTGAGGGCTATCCATTGAATACCAACATCTCAGGGTTTAGATGATTTAAAAAGTTTTTTGAGTTCTTGAGCCTTGGACGAAAGGATCGAGCCTCAGCGTAGGAAGGGTTAAAGTATTCATGCCTCAGATTTCCTTATGATGTCAATTGGATCTATGATACTTTTGACAATAGCTGGTATTTGAAAGAGAATTCATTATATTATTCTGCTTAACAATTCTCCTTCAAATATTTTCACAACAATGCTTTTTCCTGAAAGATGCCACAAAAATTGTCAGGGTGCTTTTGGCCACTGTGAGTACTAATTATGACACTCCTGGCTCTCGTAGTATACCTATTATACAGTATTTGTCTAAAAGTAATTTGCTTTGTTGTTATTAGTACTTAGTAGTTATGTTATGGATTATACTTAAAGTTATGTGGGAATTAAATTCAGATTAACCTATTTATGAGCAGGGTTACCCTTTGAAAGTAGTGTGCTGATTCAGAGTACAGTAGATTTAACCCTTAGAATGCTGAGGCTACCTTTATCCAAAGCACAAGGATGTAAATATTTTTGAAAACCCTTTCATGTTGGTATTCATTGAATAGCTCTCGATGAGTACTCTCAGATAAGTACCCATATGTCAAGGTTTCAGTCAAATTTTCAGGTTTTTTGCATCATTTTGTATAGTTCGCCAAATTAGACACCAGCAGCGTGTGGGTTAAATGAAT